>JAABLK010000525.1:9684-21639 GCA_012295415.1 Phytophthora chlamydospora | reverse complement strand
CATTTCGAATAAAAAAAATTCACAACGCAATTGATTTGCGTAGGAAACGTTAGTGTTGAATGTCGATCTAACCAGATAGGCGAAGTCATTAGCACGTGAAGCTTTTGAGTTCGATGTTCTCTAACACGAAGCTGGTTAGCGGGCGAGTATCAATTCGAAGTAAGAAAAAACAGTGTAATCCAGGCATTTGGGTTTTACTTCGAAGTACTTCATAGTACCTAGGAACATTTTCGACAACGCAAAAAAAAAACTCGCGACGATGTAAGTTGATGCCCTCAAGCCAAGGTCCAAGGGGAAGTTGATATCGTTGAATGGTCCCTGAGTATCCGTAGGTACCAACGTCCGCGGTCTCCTGGCCCCGGAGATGCGTAAGTTGAGACCGGGGGAGGAGATATTTGAAGTCTCAAGGGTTGCGTGATATCTCTGAGTAAAGGCAAAGTGGGGCTCTTACTGTCAAACTTTGTCTCATTCCGGAGGCCCAGAACTCTGCCGTACTGCTCTCCTCCGTCTGCTCTTCCTGATGGAATACTGCTCTGTTCCGCTGTATCCACAGGCTGGTGAGGCAGATACTACTCAGTATCCGCCACATTCTCTTCCAAACTCTCGCATACTCCTCCTGCTCGTCGGGGTATTCCTGCTTGAGGTGATCCTGGATCCGCGTCGGCACTTCTTTACTGTCAAACTTTGACTCAAAGCCCTCCGCCGGAATCGACGGGGTGGAGAGGCCGATGATGGTTTCACTTACGCAGTTGTCGAGCCAGATGACCTTGTTCACCCAGTCCGCCCGTTGCCGAGTCAACGAGTAAAAAACTTCTCAGAAATGGCTCTGCTCAATCCTGAATAGTTCGATGGAAAATGGCAACGGAGTAGTTAATAGTTAACGCGCGAATCAAATGCGAGTGTTCTCCGGTAATACTGGTATGGTGTGCTTGTTGATGAAGTGGCGGAGCTGTTAGTTTTCGCTCTGTACAACGTCAGGGCTTGAAGTGTGCTCTCGATAATGAGTGGTAACTCCAAATAGGCAGGCTGTTCACTGGTTTTGATCAGGTTGCACCCACAAAACCAACGCTTAGGGTGGGTTCGTTCCAATAAAAAGACAAATTTCCTGTGCACAGTCGACTATTTTCTCAAAAACTGCTGGCACTGCAAAATCAATCGATCCTTATGCCAGGGATCGCGATCTTTTTTGCGCTCGATGTCCTCCATGTTGAAGTGGGTTCACTTTGCTGCTCCGCACCACTCATCCGCGGTTGGCAGACCTGTTCGCGTCCCTTCCATCGCTTGGCAGCCCTGTTGGCGACCCTCTGCGCGCCTGGCAGACCTGTTGGATCGCGCGAAAATCTTCGAGCTCACTGACAAACACTCATGCCAATCAAAGCCGAACGGGCGGCTCTCAAAGATCGCTTTGACAAGCATCGGGCTTTGACTAGCATCGAGCTTCTTGCCACGACTCATTCGCGAAAAGGAGTCGTCCTGCCCAAGTCAAGTCCCCAGAACCAAGTATTTCGTAGTGTTCGAGTCGTCAAGTGCCAAGTCTTAAATCCCAACCTTTTCCATGCTGCTGCACTCCGTCCGCCTCGCCCTGTTGGCGTTGGCGGTGGTGACGCCACCCGCAGTTCTGGCCGAAGAGGACACGTGGTGGATCTCCAACTTCTACAACCCCCCGATCGACTGCCAAGTGAGTGACTGGGGCTGCTTCAGCTCATGCACGTCGGCCTACTCGACCAAGACACGAAGTCGCTGGGTGACCGTCTGGCCCTGGAACGGTGGGAATGCCTGCCCCCCGCTCACCGACACTCAACCGTGCTCGCCGCAGAACTGCCAAGTCAGTGAATGGTCCGCCTACTCGGCGTGCGACCCCTTTTGCGGCAAGAAGAAGCGCACCCGCTCGGTTATTCTACCCGCTCAAGACGGTGGCACGGCCTGCCCTGCTCTGGTCGAGTCCGCACAGTGTGATCCCGTTCACTGTGCCGTCAGTGACTGGACGGCGTGGAGCACTTGCCTGCTCGGCAAGAAATTCCGCACTCGCGTCGTGCAGACGATGCCCCAATTCGGCGGCAACGCGTGCCCTCCACTGTCGGAGGTGCAGTCGTGCGCACCCGTGGACTGTGCGGTGAGCGTCTGGAGTCCCTGGAAGATCTTGGGCTCCGTCAAGTCCCGCATCCGAGAGATCACCTGCCAGCCGGACGGCGGCAACCCGTGTCCGCCGCTGGTTGAACAAGCCACGTGCAACCCGATCGACTGTGTCGTGAGTCCGTGGTCGTGGACTGGCGTCTGTGACCCCACGACGAAGACCCGCGTGCGGACGAGAACTGCCACCACCCAAGCGCAAGACGGCGGCCGTGCGTGTCCCGCTCTGCAGGAGTCCGTGGCTTGTGTGGACTGCGCGGTGAGTTCCTGGGACTCCTTCTCGGTCTGCAACCCGCTGACAAGCACCAAGACCCGATCGAGGACGGTGATCACGGCTGCACTCAACGGTGGAGCCGACTGCCCCGCCCTCGTGGAGACTGCCCCGTGTGACCCGGTGTCGTGTGTCGTGAGCAACTGGACGGACTGGACCACGTGTGACTCCGTAACGCGACAACGTAAGCGCACCCGCGACGTACTCACCACTCCGTCTTTCGGAGGAGCTAGCTGCCCTCCTGTGCTGGAGACCCAGGCGTGCACGCCCCAAGACTGCACCGTCAGTGACTGGAGCCCGTTTGACTTCTTCGTCAAGGCCACCGACGGCTTGCGCTACAAGCGCCGGTCGCGGTCGATCGTCCGCCCCTGCGACGGTGGCTCGGTCTGTCCTTCACTGCAGGAGGAATCGGTCTGCCAGCCTGTGGACTGTGTCGTGAGCAAGTGGATCTGGGATGATAATGGAGCTGGAACGTGCCCTCCTGGCGGACAGCGGCGTCGCACGCGCACTGTCGTGACCGCTGCCAAGGATGGCGGCGCGGCTTGTCCCCCACTGCAAGAGTATGTGGCATGCGGAGACTGCCAAGTGAGTGCGTGGGGTGCGTTCGGAGCCTGTGACGCCGGCACCATGACCCGCAAGAGAGTCCGGACCATCACGCAGCAGCCCGTCGGTGACGGTGCTGCCTGCCCCGTACTAGAAGACCGCGCTCCGTGTGAACCGGAGCCTTGCCAAGTGAGCGACTGGAGCGCGTGGGGCTCTTGTACGGCCTCAAGCATCCGCCAACGCACCCGTACCATCGTGAGTCCTGCCAAGTACGGCGGGTCCGAGTGTCCGTGCCTCGTGGAGAAGCAGAACTGTAACCCAACCGACTGCCAAGTGGCTCCGTGGGGGCCGTTCGAGCTGCGTGGCGACAAGAAGTGTCGTCGCCGGTCGGTTCTTCGTGACTGCAACGGTGGTAAGACTTGCCCGGCGCTTGAGGAGACCGCACCGCTCAACAAAACTGACTGCAAGGTTGGTGAGTGGAGTCCGTACTCGGCCTGCGACCCTGTCACGAAGCAGCGCTCCCGGACTCGTGTCGTCGTGGTGTCTCCGAACGATGGTGGCGCCGCGTGCCCTGCATTGGTGGAGGCCGTCGCTTGCGCTCCTGTGAGCTGCCAAGTCACAAACTGGGGCACGTGGAGTGACTGCTCTCCTGTAACCGGGAAGCGATCGCGCCGCCGCAGTGTGACGACCACCTGTGCCTTCGGAGGTGCCGACTGCCCTGCGCTCGTTGAAGAGGAAGCTTGTCAGCCTGTCAATTGCCAGGTGAGCGACTGGTCCTCCTGGAGCGGATGCAACCCGCTTACCAAGAAACGCAGCCGTCGTCGGTCCATGGTCACCCCGGCATGCTTCGGCGGCGCTGCATGCCCGAGCCTCGAGGAGGTGCAAACGTGTGAGCCGTCTGACTGCGTCGTCAGCTCCTGGTCACCGTTCACACCATGCAGCGATAATGACAAGCAACGCCGCTTCCGAACGGTGCTTCAGCAGCCGGACGGTGGAGCTGCTTGCCCTCCTCTCATGGAGGAGGTGCCCCTGGTGAAGGTGGACTGCGTCCTGAGTAACTGGAGCGACTGGGGCGCCTGCGACGCCAACCTCCTTGTCAGTATCCGCAACCGGACTGCCATCACTGTGGCGAAGAACGGAGGCAAGAGCTGCTCCGCCCTTCAGGAGTCAAAGCCTTGCTGCCCCAAGCGTGTGGACTGCAAGGTTGGGGAATGGTCCGAGTACTCGGCTTGCGATCCCGCATCCAATACCCAGCGTCGCACTCGTGAAGTGACTCAAGCTGTCGGACCCGGCGGTAAGGCGTGTCCTGACCTCCAACAGACCCGAAGCTGCAAACCGACCGTGGACTGCCAAGTCGGGGAATGGAGCGATTGGGGACGTTGTTCCAAACGCAAGTTCAAGCGCTCGCGCACCCGCGAAGTACTAACGCCTCAGTGTGGCAAGGGAGCGAGGTGTCCTGCCCTCAAGGAGACCGAAAGCTGCACCCCGATCGACTGCGAAGTTGGTGAGTGGAGCGTCTGGAGCGAGTGCGACCCGCTCACTCTCTCAAAGACGAAGACGCGGGACGTGCTGCAGGAAGCGAACGGAGGCAAGAAATGCCCCAAGCTGACGAAAACCAAGCCGTGTTCTATTGACGTGGACTGCCAAGTTTCTTCTTGGGGCGACTACTCGTCTTGTGACGAGACCACCAACACGCGGACCAAGTCGCGTGCGATCCTCGTTCAGCCCAAGGGCAACGGAAACGCGTGTCCGGCCCTCACGAAAACAGATCAGTGCGCTTCATGCGGCTGCAAGGTGAGCGGATGGTCACCGTTCGGGTCCTGCGACGCGAGTGGCAACCGCAAGCGCACTCGAACGATCATCAAGGCATCCCGGAATGGAGGCAAAGCGTGTCCGCCACTCGAGGATGTCGAGAGCTGCAAGGCTGTGCAATGTGGTGTGACCGCGTGGGGTCCGTGGGGCGACTGCGACCCGGTCGCCAACACCCAGACGCGATCGCGCACGGTTCGTGTTCCGGCTTCCAACGGCGGTCTGGCCTGTCCCCCGCTCGTCCAGACTCGAAGCTGCCAGAAGTGCATCGTGAGTGACTGGAGTGACTGGTCCATCTGCACGGCCGACACCCCGACCCGATCACGATCGCGCACGGTCGTTCAGCAACCGCCACCGCCTTCGACTTGCGGTCTATCCGATACCGACGAAGTTGCAGCCAATGTGCTGTGCCCTGCACTCAAGGAAGAGCAGCCGTGTGACGCTATCAACTGCACGGTGAGCGACTGGGGCGACTGGGGCGACTGCGACGCCGAGACATTCATCAAGATCCGCACGCGTGCGATCACTCAACCTGCTGTACGCGGAGGAACAGCGTGCCCGGACCTGACCGACACGGACGTTTGTCCTCCCGTGGACTGCTCCGTCGGAAACTGGACGGACTGGACCACCTGCGGACTGACGGACCTCACCTCAACTCGGTCGCGCGAAGTCGTGGCCCCAGCTACCTACGGAGGTGTGGAGTGTCCGTGGCAAGAAGAATCTGTCGCCTGTCCGTCTGTTGACTGCGTCCTCAGTAACTGGGGTGAGTGGACCGAGTGCACGGACTACACACCAACGCAAACCCGGGAGCGCTCGGTGGTCCAAGACGCTCTTCGTGGCGGTGCCGCGTGCGACGTATCAACTCAAACCCGTGCTTGTCCGCCGGTGAACTGTGAACTTGGGGCCTGGAGCACTTGGAAGGCGTGTGACGCCACAACGGGGACCAAGTTGCGAACGCGACAGATCACGAGGTCTCCGCAGCGGAACGGCACGGCTTGCGATGCCCTCGAGGACTTGGATCCGTGCGACCCAGTCGACTGCATCGTTGACACGAACTGGGGCGACTGGAGCGCTTGTGACAACACCTGCGGCAAACGCTACAAGCGTCGGTCAGCGTTGCAGCAGCCGCTTTATGGTGGTGCGGCATGCGCTCCGCTCGCGATGGAGGCGGTTTGTGAACCCGTCAACTGCGCTGTATCTGCTTGGAGCTCCTGGGGTGTTTGCGATGCCACCACGGGCATGCGCACGCAGACCCGAACCATCACGCAGCCGCCGCTGTACGGCGGGTTAGCGTGCCCTGCTCTGACTCAACAGAAAGCTTGTGACCCCGTGTGCTGCACCGTCAGCGACTGGTCTACTTGGACGTCGTGCGACAGCGATGACCCCAAGCAGCACCGCTACCGGAACGTCACGCAGAACCCTCTCTACGGAGGCGATGTGTGCCCCGATCTCACTCAGGATGTATCTTGTCCTCCGGTCAACTGCGTGGTGGGTTCGTGGAGCGACTACGGCGTCTGTGACGCAACCACGGGCCTCCGTACGCGCACACGCTCGGCGACGCAGACGCCACGGTTTGGTGGCACCGCGTGTCCTGGACTTAGCGAGACCATTCCGTGCGACCCCGTGGACTGCGTGGTCGGCGCATGGAGCGATTATGGAGCTTGTGACGCCGTGACTTTCAAGAAGATCAAGACTCGCACGATCACGACGCAGCCCAAGTACAACGGTGCGGCATGCCCGGAGCTGACGAACGAGCTGGTGTGCGACCCCATTCACTGCGTCGTGAGTCCATGGGGATCGTGGGAAAGCTGCAACCCTGGAACCCAGACCAAGACGCACCGACGCACGATCGCCACGCAGCCCAAATACGGCGGCAATGCATGCCCGGCACTGGAGGAGTCGGCAGCGTGTGACCCGGTCAACTGCGTCATGGCTACGTGGTCGGACTGGAGCGTCTGCAAGAGCGACGGCAGCGACACCAGCTCGGCTCGTACGCGGTCGGTGCAACAGCCAGCACTGTACGGTGGTTCTGCTTGCGGTGCTACCCGTGAAGAAGTTCCGTGCGGAGCTGTGAACTGTGCAGTTGGTAACTGGTCGAGCTGGTCGACGTGCGACTCAAGTTGCGGCAAGAAGACCCGCACTCGCCAAGTCACGCAGCGTGCCTTGTACGGTGGAGCCGCGTGCCCAGCCCTCGAAGACATTGCGAGTTGTGACCCCGTGGACTGCGTCTTGGGTAGCTGGTCTGCCACGTGGTCCACCTGCGACCCGCTCTCCGGTCTCCGAACGCTGACGCGTCCGGTGATCCAACCACCGCTCTACGGAGGCAGAGGCTGCAATATCACGATCCAAACGAAGGCGTGCGATCCTGTGGACTGCACCACGAACGACTGGGGTGACTGGGGTGTCTGCGATGCCACCACCGGCAAGAAGTACCGATCAAGAACGGTCGGACAGCCCGACTTGTACGGCGGATGCAAGTGCCCCGATCTCACCCAGGAAGCTCCGTGTGATCCCGTGCCCTGTGCAGTTGGGCCCTTCACCGAGTGGACAAACTGCACCGACGCAGACGCCACCAAGTCGCGTTCTCGCCAAGTCACACAGATCGCCTTGTACGGCGGAGGGGCCTGTCCGGCATTGACGGAGACTGCAGCATGTCCCCCGGTGGACTGTGCACTCGAAGCTTGGGGACCGTGGAGTGCTTACGATACCACCACCGGTGTCCGTACACGAACGCGTGCAGTCCTTCAACCGGCAGTTCGTGGGGGTCTTGCTTGTGAGAGTACGACAGCCTCGGAGACTGCTCCACCAGTCAACTGCCAGGTCGGCAACTGGAGCGACTACGGCCCGTGCAACGACGCTGCCGGCGTCAAGACTCGGTCTCGCGCAATTACCGTGGCTCCGTTGTACGGCGGGCTCACGTGCCCTGAGCTCACGCAGACCGCGACGTGTGATCCGGTGAACTGCGTCGTCAGCGGGTGGAGCATCTGGGGAGCTTGCGACTCAACCACGGGGCTGAAGACGCGCCGCCGCGATGTTCTGCAGACGGACAAGTACGGCGGTGCGTGCTGCCCTGACTTGACGGACAATGCGACGTGCGATAAGGTGGACTGCGTGATGAACGACTTCGGTCCGTGGTCTGCGTGCAACGCCATCGGCCGCAAGACAAGGTCGCGCACGGTTAGCGTATCTCCGCTGTACGGAGGAAGCGCGTGCCCGGCCACCACGGAGGAAGGTGTGTGCGACCCGATCGACTGCAAAGTCACCGACTGGAGCACGTTCGGAGCCTGCAACGCTACTTCCGGTCTCAAGACTCGGACTCGCACGGTGACGACGAGCCCGCTCTACAGTGGAGCAACTTGCCCCGCTCTCACGGATTCGGCGGCGTGTGACCCGGTCAACTGCCAGGTCGGTACTTGGGGCTCCTGGTCCTCGTGCAACGCGGTGACGCTGACCAGTACGCGCACGCGGAAGATCACGGTGAGTCCGCTGTACGGCGGTATCGAGTGTCCGTGCCTCTCGGAGACGTCGGCGTGCAAGATGCCGACACCGACGAACTGCACCGTGTCCGCGTGGTCGACCTGGTCCAAGTGCGCCACCAGAACGGGCACTCGTTCACGCACGCGCAAGGTGGTGACTGCAGCGACGAACGGCGGCACGGTGTGCCCCGCGCTAACGGAGACCGGTTCATGTACCGGGCTAACGTGCACTATGGGAACCTGGTCCGACTGGACCACGGGCTGCGACGACTACGGCTTGCAGACGCGCTCGCGAGCCATCCTTGATGACCCGTACACGTGCAACGACTGGTGTCCGGACACTTTGGAGTACCGCGAGTGCGTCTATAGCAACACGAGCAACGACTACGTGGCGCCCACGACGGCCTACGTCTTCCTCGATGGCGGGATTGCGACTGGACTGGAAGCTGAGGCGCTCACGGACTGAGCAGGGACTGCGTCCGTAATTGTATGTTTGACTGCATGTTTTCCTTGCCGTGAAGCTTTGCCTTTTCATTTTGTAAATACTCAATGAACTCGAAGTTGTTGATACTGAAGTACTCAACGCCGAATGTTCATGAGATGGAATATTCTTAAGAACTCTACAACACGACAGTGCTCACGGCTACTAAAGCAGCGAGCATTACCATGCCAGACACCAAGCTGAGCTGCACTGATGCTGACGACAGCAGCTCCGTTGTCGTGTTCGTGTCGGTTGTACCGAACGAACTTCCCGATGCAGAAGACGAAGCAGTTGTGTCGTTTGCTCCGTCGATCAGGTACAGCTTCCCGCTTTGACTCTCAATTGCGAAGCAAGCCCCGGTGTTTACCTTCGCGTTGGGCACCGAGTCGATGACGTTGGTCCAGTCCCCACTCTCGCACGTCTTGCTTCGGCCTCGGATGTTCACCGCCCCATTCGAAGCCACCGTCACCTGAAGCGCGTACTGCAGACTGTTGTGGCATTTGCCATCGGCGCGAAACACCTCCGTCGACGCAATGTCCTCGCAATTGCTGCCTTCGTAGCGTTCAAGAAGCACGTATAACGTGTCCCCGTAGGCAAACTTGAGGTATTCCGCTTGACTGTAGCTGCAGAACTCGTAGAGAGAGCTACTGCCCGTCGCCCCGGTTTCTTCGCCACACCGCGTCTCGGTCGCGCATGGAGCTGGTACGATCGTTGAAAACATCGCCGTCGTTCTTGCGTCGCAGCTCGGGCTTTCGTTGACCTCGTAGATGCGCGCGTGTGTGTCAGGGCTCTCAGAAGCGAGGACTGTGCTCGGTACTCTGCCTATGAAGAGACCGAGAGCAAAGAAACCAAGGGTGGGTTGGAGCGGCTTCATAGTGGACACCTGGAGAAGTTGAGTTTCGTAGTTGATAGCTTGGTGGCGAATGAAACAGGGGGAAATCGCCTTGACGTCGCGGTGACTAAAATGGAGACCAAGCCAGGACAGGTTACATGAGTGCCGTTGAGAGCGTTGAGAGCAGAAAAAAAGGTTTGGAACAGCGTGGGCTGGCTGGTCTTACCCCTGATTCCATTTCTAGCTGCCAAGTGCCACTGAAAGTCCTCCGAAAACGTGCATGATCGTGAATGCTGCTTGAATGTACAGGTGGTACCCGACGGCCGAACACTGAGCTTGGCCGGTCGGTACGTTTAGCGCTGGTGCCGCCGTTGGGTTCGCAGCGGTATCGACGCTCGTGACAATGAAGTTGATGGTGAACGAAAACAATAATTAGTAGTGAGCCATCATCTTGGGATTGTGCAGCACCAAGATAGCAGGAAATGAAAGAGGCCTCCTCGTCAGCAAGCGATACCGGTAGCTTCCTCGTCGAAGCCAAGTTCATCGTGTCCGATAGCTTTCGTAATGTTGCAACTTGTACACCGAAAAATGGGCAGCTGAATACGAGATCATGGATCCTCCGTGTATTCGCTTGCGGTCAAGAGCTCGCCCAGACTCTCACGCGCCTTCGTGCCGAGCCGACGCTGGGTCTTGCCACAGCGAACATGTTCAACTTCGCTGTCTCGACCGCGTTTTCGCAGGGCGCTTTCCAACTCGCGAAAGTTCTGGTACTTCGCAGACAAGCCCACCGTCTTGGCGGCACTGAGCCCTGGAACTTGTAAGAGCATCCGCTGGAAAATCTCGCGCACGGTGAACTGGTTTTTCTTCCGGAACTGCGAGTTGAACGGGGCAAACCTCTGAGGCGGCAAGAAGAATATCCGTTCAAAAGCGTCCGTGTCAAAGCCACTTTGAGTGAGGAGGTGCGAGGTTGCAGGCCGTGCTGCTCTTGGATTTGGCGGGAATTTAGCCAAAAGACGTGCGTACACACGAGCAAGGAACGTCACCGTCTCGTCCGCGTTTTGGCACTGCTGCACGAAGAAGTCGTTTTGCACCTGCGTGCGGCCCATCGCTGTGTGAAGGCCACTGGTTCGGACGGTGGTTATCTGCGTGAGCGAACCTTCGATGAGATAAATAACGTGCACGTCGCCGCAGGTCTCTCGAATGGTGGCCAACCGAGTCTTCTGCTCGAAGAAACGGCGGTCGATGATACTGCCGGACAAGTCGTGCACCTCCTTGCGCTCGACAATGACGTTCAGCATGAACTCCTGCGTCTCACCGCCGATGCGAAGTCGGCGCGCGATCCACTGGACGTCTCCAACTCCAAGCACACGCACCTCGCAATTCACACTTCGTTCCAGCAACTTGCGCTCCAAGATCCGCGGGTTGCGCTTCTCGATGACCTCGCGGTGGTCCAACAGCAGCACCAGCTCCCACGTGTCTGTCTCGCGGATCAAATCTTCTGGGGCTGCGCGGTTCTGGCTTAACATCTCCGGCTCCGGTTCTGCCACTCGTTCACCGAGAACTTCTTCCTCCGAGTCTTCCAGCTCAATGCACGCCCAGTCCGGACTCGAAGGCCGTTGCCTCCGTACGGCACTCGAATCGTTGTCCCTGCCATCATCCGCAGCACTAGCAGCAGTCAGCAATCCCGCACAGACCTCAGCGCTGCGTCGACCTTTCTGCGTAAGGTAATAGTAGCCCAGATTCGACCTCTCGACCACCCTGTGCGTGCCGCTCAGCGACGCCAGACACGTCCGTAGCTTGCCAATATTGCCATCATACTACAACAGCAATAAAACCTATCAGACGCGTGCCTTAACCATCTCAAACCAGCTCCAGCCTCACCCCAGCGTCCTTCATCCTCTTCAACAGCGCGTCACTGGCCACCGCCGCATCTTCATCCACAGCCTTAGCCTCCCACAGCGCCACCAACACGAACCATGGCTCTACATGCACCAAAACCATCCCTGTTTAGCATAGTACACAGCTCCTAATAGAGGGACTACTCACGCTTGCGGTAGGCGGGCGTGTAGCCCCTGGGCGGCCGGTCTGTCGATTTCCCGGCTTCTACACGCGCTATGGGTGCCTCTGATGGCGTGTTGGAGGTGGGAGGCCGCTCCGCTGCTGCTGGTATCAAATTCCTCTTGCGCAGGATGCTGTGGATCTGGTTGGCCAGGTAATTGCCGATGTGGCGCAGCTGCTTGGCCTCGCTGGCGCTGCGCAGAGCTGTCGGATGCGCTCGCACGGACGATATGGCGCGCGCATAGTTGGAGGCAAGATGCGATGACTCGCGCACGCGCTGCTTGAGCACCAGGAGCTCCTCCACGAGCGGGTCGTTGCCCGCGTGCATGCAGCCCTGCGTACTGCGCGCCATGAT
>JAABLK010000524.1:0-24067 GCA_012295415.1 Phytophthora chlamydospora | reverse complement strand
GTGTGTGGAGGGGGGGGGGGCCCGTGGTGGGTGCCGGTTAGATTTCAACAGAGCCAACAACTACTGGATGGCGTGGATGGCAATGATAGCGCAATGGCCACCGCAGCTAGTAAAAAGCGCCGCTAAGCTTGTTTTCGCGGCCACCGTTCTCGATATCAAGATGAGCTAGTGCAACGATCAGGTCAGCGTTCGGCTATTCTGCAGGCGCGTGCTTCAGCGTGCATCTCCCACCAGAAGCATGTTGCTCAGATTTGATACGACCGCGCACTGCCTTGCCGCTGAATCAGTCGCGACGTTATCGAAGCCACTGAGAAGCGACGCGACGTCCGCGACGGCGGACTTGAGGCAGGGCAACCGAGGCTTTACGACGGCGCGGACATTACATGCAATCAACAGGCCCTGGCCATAGAGGACCACGATCCAGTTTTGATACGGGGCGCTCGATTGGGACACGCTGAAACACGCCACTTCAAGCCGATGACAGTTTCCGACAATATCCAGACGGACATACAAATATCAAGCCTAAAATGATATGTGTGAGTGATGGTCTTTGGATACTGCCCATCACAAAGATTAACGCATACGAGTTGCTGATTGGTTAATAGAAGATCAGGCGTTACCTCATCTGAGCACGGCCATAAAGATCCTGCCGGACGTCGGCTGCCCGGCAACGGAGCACGGGGTTCCTAACGCCGAGGGAAGGCGAGTCCAGCAAGCCTCGCTAAGGGAACCGAGATTTCATTATGCCTGACATGCTTGGAGCTTCCCCTCTCTGCAAGACGGTAGAGAGGTCAGCTCGCCCCTATTGATGCTGCTGGTGCGGGCGATCAAGGCGCGTTTTGGTAAACTCTCCGGCTGATTATCTCACAGCATCTATGTCATTGCGACTGATAAATTGTCACTTGAAGACCCTCTACGGACAGATGTCCCATTATCGAGCGCTCTCTTCGCGGCTAGAGCTGGTGCTGCTATAGTTTCCTCGTCGCGTGTGAACGTTTAATTTAAAGCTCTCTTGAACGATAGGAACACGACGACGATTGCACTTGATGATGCACTCCGAAACCTGTTTCAAAGCAAATAGTTGAGAGGTGGATCCACACCGATTTTCCATCGTCACCAAGAACACGATTCGCGTGCGTGCAGGTAACTAGGTCGTCTGTGACTTGGCCGGGAATATATTGTGCTGACGTCTGCTCCTGGTGATATGTTGATGCTGCCGTTGCAGCTACATTTACAGGCGCAACATTATCCTGTTGGCTGTTGCGCGACAAGTATAACTTGTCATTTTGCTTGCGAGCAGTATTTCGCCGCCCAGATCTGTGTAATGAGTAACAACTTTGCTTCGCATTCAGCCGTTCACGGTAGGTGTTCAAAAGGTTCGCTTGGGGGTATCGAGTCATTTTTACAGTTGAAACCTGCCTGAAGTTTTCGACTGTAAAAATGACTCGATACGCCCAAGCGAACCTCTTGAACAGCCTTTCGTGGTTGCAAACTGCAGACTGACGGGGCCTGACGACGAACTCGAGTGGTGTTGGTGTTGGCTGAAGCAATCGTACCGACGTTGATGTGAGAGAACACGCTCAGACAGGGTTCTCCTCGATAATAGCTCCATGAACGCTCGCCCAATAGCTCCAAGACGGCTCGTTGCTTCAGAAGTAGCTGTCAAAATTAAGACACAAGGTCGGTGCTCACCTCGTTGCGCACAGTTCACGCTCGGATTTGCAGTGAACCTGCATATCATTATTACAGTGTATTCCGGAGTACATGCATTGAAGCATGCGTGAGCTGACAATCGTTGCAGAACAGCTCCTTCAACTCGGCCAAAGAGGCGAATACAAGTGCTAGCAAGTTGTCAGTGACAACAAAACTCCGATCCAGTGAGCCAGCATCGGGCGCATCCCCCACCTTCGCCACAGATTCGAGTGCAGTCGTCGTTTGAATCCGCATTTGCAGTGTGGTATGGTTGCGTGTTCGGTCCATGCCGACACCCATGGCAACACCCGCAGTACCGCTGCGCGGCGGCAGCTTCATCACCACTCCCTGCTTTCCTGCATGTACGCTCGGGCGCGCTTCGTCCTGCCTTGCTGACAGCAAGTTGTTGCTTCTGGTGACTCGTTTTTGGCGACATTTTTCGCGGCACCGCTGGGGAGTCCAAGTCGGGACCGCTACTAAACCGGGATTAATCTGCTTGAAGTTTCCTTGATTCACACATGCTGGTGCTTTGAATCTACCGACCGGCCCTCGCATATGCTGCGCTCTCCCATTCCACAAGTTGCGACTCCAGAGAAGAACCACCCGATCAACGTCTATTCATGGAGGCCAAGCTGCTGGCGCTGAGCGGGCTCATGGACGAGCCCCGCTTCCGCCGACTCGTCAAGTTCCAGGCGCGCCGTCGCGAGGGGCTCGGGGGCAGCGAGCTCGAGATCCTCACCGAGACCGTGCGCGTCCTCATGTGCGACGACTTGCGGTTGTCCTTCACGGTCTACCGCATGCGCATCCGCAGCGCCGACGACGTGCTGCACCACCGGGCGCTCGCGCGAGACCGCGAGGCCGACGAGGGCGGCCGGTGGGTGCTGGAGAAGCGCTACTCGGAGTTCGCCAAGTTCCGCAAAGGGCTCTTCAGGCACATCGAGCACTGGGAGAATGTCGTCAACCGCGAGCTCTCGCACCGAAAAACCAAGGACATCGCCAAGGACCACGGCGACACGCACAACACCTTCGCCGTCGTCTCCAACACCCTACGCAGAGCCATTTCGCCGCAGTTCCCCAAGAAGCGCATCCATGTGGATACGCCCAAGATCATCGCCGAGCGGGTCGAGGGACTGACCGAGTTCGTGCGCAAGCTCATGAGCGTATACACCGACCTGGGCCTATACTTGAGCAACTATCAGCTGCATTCCAGCGCCTTCGCGTCGTCCTACGAGCTGCTACACCAAATGCAGACGGAGATCGAGCAGTTCTTGGAGGTGCCGCAGCCGCAGAAGGACGCCGAGACACGTCGGCAGTCGGCGGTGCTGGCGCTCGAGAGTCTAGACATGCTGGACCACCAGAGTCCGGATGCTAGTGAAGCTGAGCCCGTGTGCTGCATCTGCCTGAACGAGGAGGACCCCGTTGACAGCGACGCAGCGCCCCTCGTGCAGCTCCCGTGTCACCACCACTTTCACGAAGACTGCGTCATCGACTGGTTCAGCGCCAGCACGACGTGTCCGCTCTGTCGCCGCACCACGGCCAGCCCTACCGCGTAATCGCGCACCAACTTCCTGCAGCCAAACACCAAAGTCAAAGTACAAGTCAAGCGCCGCTGTCACTACATGTCCACGCAGTCGTTAGTTTCTTGATCAAATAGTTTTAATCCATCCATCGTGACCGATACAGCGAAAAGCTCTGGAAGCTACCGGCATCGAGTTGGTCAGATACTACGATTCGGTACGTGAGCCCCACACTTGCGATATCCAGGCGGAACACCGACAGAGATGTGCATTCCTATCTGCCGTCAACACGGGACTCGGAACTTCAGAGAATCCATGCAACCACGAACGTCAACTTCATTCCTCAAGCCGCCATCTTCCACACAGAGAACCGAGAGCCTCATGGCGACCACTGCTATCGAGAACAAGCTTCTGGCCTCCAGCGGCCTCATGGACGATCCGCACTTTCGTCGGCTGCTCAAGTTCCAGACACGTCGTAGAGAAGCCCTGGTCGGAGGGGAGCTGGAGATCCGCACAACAACCAGCCACGTCATGGCCTCGGAAGGCTCTGCCGCATGGTACACCGTCTACTGCATGCACATCCGGCGAGCTTCCGACACTCGACCTGGCGCTGGGGGCCACTGGGTGCTGAAGAAGCGGTACTCGGAGCTGGAGACCTTCCGACGACTGCTATTCAAGCGGATTGCGGACTGGGAGCACACCGTCCGCAGGGAGTTCTCGCGCAAGACCGCGTTCGGAAGCCTCAACGCGTTTGCAGTTGTCTCGAACGCCATGCGCCGTGCTATTTCGCCGTCGTTTCCCAGGAAGCACCTGCGACCTGACAAGCCCGCACATATCCAGGAGCGAGCCGCGGGGCTGCCCGACTTCGTGCGGAAGCTGCTCGGGGTGTACACGGATTTGGCAGTGTACAAGACCAACAACCAGCTGCAGGCCGGCGGCTTCGCTTCGTCTTGGGAGCAAATGTGCACGATCTTCTCCGAGCTCGAGGCCTTCCTCGAGATCCCGCAGCCCCAGAAAGACGCCGAGAATCAGCGGCAGTCCGCCGTGTTGGCACTGACAGACCTTCAAGAGCACCCCAGCCCCGCCGGTGGCGATGACGGCGAGCTCGCCTGCTCCATTTGTCTGAACGAGGATCCCGCAACAGATGAGGCGAGGCCAGCAGTGAGCTTGCCCTGCGGCCACCATTTCCACGAGGACTGCGTGGTCCATTGGTTCAGTACAAGCCCCACGTGCCCGCTTTGCCGTAGTAATTCCCAAGCGTGATAAACTATCAACTCGCAGTGTGAGGGCTCAATGTTCATTACTCGACGCGTTCCGCTTGCAATTAATGTTAACTAAGCTCACGCCCAAGCCATCGTTTCACCCGCTCGACGTGCGTATTCTCCCAGTACCCGTGGGCGACCGTCGTCTCTGGGGTCTCCTTTGATCACCTTGCCGCCCTGTTACCGCGAGGGATTCCCGCCCTCCGCGCCGCCGTAGCCTAAAGCGCTTGGTTAGATGCTGTGCTTACCATCAACGTAATGGCAGCTTGATGCTACAAGCCGAAGGTCTGCGCATGGCGGCGGCATGGTCCGTGAACATTGCACACCCCAGCTTCGCCAAGTCGGTCGTGGCGCCAACAGTCATAAGGCTTGCAGCAAGCACTGCTTGCTGTCCGCCAGGCAGGACCTGCTGCAGGAGGCAACACAGCGGCATCTATTGGCGCAGGCTCGCGTGGTTGCTGCGTCGAGCCACCACGCAGCCAGCGCCGCGAAGCAACCCACCGGCGGGATAGCAGTCAGAGCGGCGGCTCGACGGACGATCAGTTAGGTACACACGCCCTTCAGAACCCGACACCGCAAAACCCGACGAGCTAGTCAAAAGGGCCAGCGGGATGCTGCCCAGCACCACCGGCAACTTCAACGGCAGCGGTTCGCGGTTCGCCAGCACTCACGGGTGCAGCGGAGCCGAGTTGCTCGCATGGATAGCGCTGCCGCTGCTTGCCTCGCCTTCACCTCGCCATGACAGACGCGGCGTGTCGCGAGGAACTGATGATAACGCCGCTGCCACCCAGGGCTGTAAACAGAAAACATCTGCAGCTTTGTATCACCACGTGCGACCAGCATGCAGCAGGATGCAGCAGCGGCAGTGCGGAGCTTGCCACCGCGCAGGACAAGACCAACAGAAGGCCGCGGCTTCAGCAAGCTGGCGGTGTTGGCGCCGCCATGTGCTTCACGCTGCAAGGCTGAAGAGCGTTGTGCCCCCCATCGTTGAACTTGTCTGGCCTGACGGGCACCAAACTGCAAGCTGCCGTTGCACCACATCTACGTTGGCCGTCGGTCGCTTTCCCACTGTGGCATAAGGCCAAGCCTGGGCCTGACAACACCGGGCTGCACGCAGCCATCAGGCCAATTTCCTCACTCCTTCCTCCCCTCGCCTGGACCAGACACTTTTGCTCACGAGGTGATCCCGATCTCCATTTTAAACAGCGATTTCTGAAGTTTGCTGACTGTCACTTGCGTTTAACAAATCCCTGAACGCCATCCATTCATGCGCGCCGCGACGCTGCGAATCGTGGCCGTCAATGTCGCCGCAGCCAGCAGCACGCCGCCGCTGCCAACACCCACGGTGTACGAGCTGCCTTCGCCGCCAGCCAGCGCCATCGGAGAGACCCCCTCGTTGAAGAAGGCCAGCCAAGCCCGGGGCGCAGACCGTTGCTTTGAATGGGTCTTCAGTTTTCCGGTGCAGAGCCGGGCCGACATTGCACTTCAATTTGAAGTTTGCCCCTACTGAAGTCAAGTGAGGGTGCACCATAGTGAAGTCAGGTGAAGTCATGTCGTCCGTGCGTCCCGGCGCTTTCATTTTCGATTCAGCGCCGCAGCGCTCGCTCGCTCGGCCCCGACGAAAGCACATGTTCTCCTCCTCCTCCTCACCGACCTCGCTTCTTGCGCCGCCGCCATCGACGGCCGTGGGGCCAACGGGCCCGTTCGCTTCGCGGACCGGTTCGGTGGAGCTGCCTGCACTGCGGATTCCAATCGGCCAAGAACAAAAAACCGGACGCGTTTCCACGACGCCCGGCTGCTACCACCAGGCGCCGCCAGTCCCCGTGAAGACCGAGCCGTCCTCCATCGCCATGGGGCTGTCGCCGCACGGGCCCGCCACGCGTTCCCCGTCCTCTCCGTCCTCCTTCTTCATCCTCACGCAGCCTGAAGCCGCCAAGGTATGTGCTTGCTTGCCTCCTGGCGCCTTCTCAATGCCTACCATCGTCACGATTTGGCTGGACAACAACAACCCGTCCATGTGCAACCTGGTCAAAAGATGGTGGTTGCACCCCTTCCTTCCCTTGAAGTCTCACCTTATGGCTGCTATTGTGCGTTTTGCAGCTCGGCTTGAGCCCCCTCCTCGAAGCCGCCGAACAAGTGCGACCGCGTCCGTCGATGACCGAGATGTCGCCGCCGCTCTACGGTCGCTCCAGCCCGCTCAAACGCGAGCTCCCGCTGCCGCCGACGCTGCCCTCCATCATGCACGCCATGGGCGGCTACCCGCTGGAGCCGCCAGCGATGCCCAAGCGAGCCCGCATCGGCTCGGACGTTGGCCTGGATGTGCAGGCCTCGTACAATTTGCTGGGCCACATGCCCCGCCAGGCCACGATCTACCCGTCCATCCCCCAGCAAGAGCAGCAGCAGCTCTACCACAACGAGATCTGCCAGCAGCAAGCCACGGCCTACGTGCCAACCACGCAAGTGCAGAGCCCCAGCAGTACCGGATCCAGCTCGCCGGATGCGAACGGAGTGTCGGCGTACTCGGGTGCCTCGGTCTGGGAAACAGTGCTCTCCACGGGGAAGTTCCCGTTGGACGTCTGCCTAAGTGAAAATGGGAGCTCCGGTGGGGCGTCTCCAACAGCTTCGTTCAAGAACCGATCGAGCAGCGAGGACGCCGCCGAAGCCGCTGGAGCAGACGCCAGCGCCACGGTGAAGCAGGGCCGCTGGTCGCCCGATGAGGAGCAGTACGCAAACGCACTGATCCAGGCCGTGAACTCCGGCGAGGTGGTGCTGCCACCGAACGTTTCGACGCGGAGATTCTTGGCCGAGAACCTGCAGTGCAAGACCATGCGCATCAGTAAGAAGTTCCGCAGCCTGGGCGCCAGCCCGTGCAGCGCCCCTGAGCAGGAGGACGAGCCAGTGACTCCGCGCGACGAGTCATTCAACCCGCTCAGCCTCAAGTCTATCATGAACAACGAGTCCAGCAACTCGGACGTGCTTGACGTGGCGGAGGCCATTGCCAACTCGAACCTAATCCGAGAGAGCCCCACCAGCAAGACACTGAAGAAGTCCACTCAGCGCGTGCTCAAGCGGTCCGACTACTCGCAGCACGGCATGGTGCGCAGCGGCCGGTGGTCGGTGGAGGAGGAAAACTACGCCAAGGCGATGATCGAGGCGTTCAAAGCTGGCTACCTCCCGCTGCACGGCAACGTGTCCCTCCGCAAGTTCCTGTCCGAGGTGCTCGTCTGCCACCCGATGCGCATCAGCAAGAAGTTCGTGGGCTATGTGCGCAAGTATCACTGGTACCGCATCGCCGCCGGCAAGTGCGACCCCGAGGCCAAGCGCCAAGCATTGTACCAGCTCAGCCACCTTGAGCGCGTCTTCTGGACATCGCTGCAGCAGAACAGCGAGTGGTCCGCCGGTCTCCGCCGAGACGAGTGATGGTCCGAACGAACGGCAAAGGCTTTTGCCGCCGCCGAAATGGCGACGGGGAGCATATTTAACAGCGAGACCGAATGAAGGCCGTGCAAGCAGCCACAGCTCCTCGTGGGGCAGGCATGTAAGGAAGGAGCAGTAGGTTAGTAGTAGTTATTAGTTATTGGTTGTTGTGGCGCGCACGCCAAGTGCCGCCGTCAATGTATTCATTGCGTGCATTTCGCTCACTTGAAGTTTCTGAAGTTTAAGCTGCGGCACTGCAAGGACAGAACGGCACGACGACCTGTTCGCTCGGGGACTTGCCAACGTGGTTGCCATCGCTGGATGCAGCAAAGCCAAACACAGCGCTGGCGATGTGTACTCACTCTTACAGCCGACACACCAACACCAGCCAGCGAAAGCTGACCTCACGAATTGACGTGAGCACCGCGAACGGCGAGGCTTGCTGAGATTTCGTCGCCGGCATTTCAAGCGCACAGAAACTTCATTTTGGCCATGCAGTCAATCAACGGCAACAGGCAACACAGAAGACTTCAATCGCCTTTGATCGGCGCCAAACCTCTCCGTCCACGCAATGGCAGCAGCTCGAAGACGCCCGCCATGCTTGTGGGCTTGCTCTCGTAGATACTATCATGCTGACTGAATGTACATGCGGTGCGAAGTTGTCAAGGCATGAGTGAGACCAGATCGATCGCATATTCACCGACTTCTGCTGAGGGCAGGAGTCGACAGGACCGCGATAGCATCGGTCGAGGCTCGACCATATTGATACAATTCCCCTTTTACTTTCTGACCATCACTCTGGCAACTCACTTTTGAGGATGCCACCACGCGCGCAATGGCCTCGGCGCTTCCTGCCGCTTGGCGTGTCGGCTGCCCCTCGCTCCAGTCGCCGCCTCATCTCGTCCCGCACCGCGCAGGACCCTCGCCTCTCGGCCCGTAAGCGCTCTCGCTTGCCTCCTCTGTCGGTGGCCCTGGGGGCCGGCGCGGCAACCCTGGCTCTGACGTCGTCCGCCGAAGACGCACGGCAGTTGCGCGATACTGCGCACATGGGAGCGATGGTCCTCCACGAGAGCGAGGCGGCGGTTTCATTCGAGGACGTGGCGACGCTCGTGAAGAAGTGGGACGAGATCCTCCGCCGTGGTGGCCTGGAGGCGGCGCAGGACGAGCTGGTGGAGCGTCTGCTGGACCGCATCCTGCGTCTCCAGGCTGACGACCAGAGCCAAGAAGCACTACACTTCTTGGTAGAGCAGGGAGTTTTATCACTTCTAGTGCAGTACACGGCGCGGAACAGGCCGACGGAGCCTAAAAGACTGCAGCGTGCGTTGCGTCGTGCTACTTTGACGCTGTTTACGGGCTGCTGACGAGCTGTTCCATGGCTGATCTCGTTGTCGTAGAGCTGGTGCAATGTCTCGTCAAGTTGCTAGAAGCTTCCGCTGCCAATGGACAAGTGGAGCTGCAGATATCGCTTGTGACCCTGGCACAGACACTCGAGCACTTGATGCAGCAGGAGGATAACGTCGTGAGCTACGTGGATCTGCTGCAGCTAGGCGATTCTCTGCTGAAAGTACAGCAGCTGGCCCATCGGAGGCTGGAAGAGGGAGCCGACGCGTCTCGAGCCTTCACGGTGTATCGCTCTGACTTGGTGGATTCGAACTCGACGCGCGTTGCAGAGGGCAGTGCTGCGTTGGTGGCAATGTGTTCGCCTGGAATGCCGGATTCGATCAGGAACTTTGGCCTGTGGGCGCTGGGTGCTCTTGCACACGCGGTGAACCAACAGGAACCAAGCTCTCTTCATGCGCAGCAGTTAGAAGCAGCCCTCGGACCCAGATTTGCAACCATGTTACTGGCGATTCCTCGATCGAGTGAAGATACACCTTTGCAGCTGCAAGCGGCTACAGTGATGGACAGACTACTCCACGTTGCTCGCCAACACCCAGCAGCAGTGTCACGGGACACGTACGAACTTTGGATGGAGCAAATTCGCTACTGGACACGGACCGAACCGACGGAAGAGGAGCTCAAACCCAGAAAGCGTTCTTGGCTTCGACGAAAGTCTGGCCAGCTTGACCAGCAGGATGATGAGGAGACGAGAAAACAAATCCAAAAGCTGCATCTCCAGCTTCAATTGATGAGCTCAAGATGCCTGCGGACGCTTACGGCATCTCCACAGAGTCGCCGCTACGTTTGCGAGTCGGCTAAGACAAGAGCAGCGCTTTTCGAGTTGTCCCGTCAAGTTCACGAGAAGAAACAAAATATTGGAAACGAGATTGATGAAGATACGGCTCGGAGCCTGACGAGCATTCAGCGGCACGTGTCCTGGACGTTTCGCAACATTTGCACCGGGTTTCAGAGCGGCGCCATGGCGCTCAATTGCTTGTTTGATGCGTCCTGGACGGCATCTCTCCTTCAATCGCGTCGAGATTTGCCAATGTCGCGCTTCTTTCGTGGGGTAAATGACCTCACGGATTTGCCCATTATAGGCGCTGAAGAGTACGAGGCGAGCACCGAGTTCGGATGGGTCGACATTCTGACGGCTTGGAGCGCTAGCTCAGACCACCGAGTGCGCGAAAATGGTGTTGCAAGTCTCGTGTACCTCGCTGAGCAGCACGAAACGACCCCATCAGGATTGCAGTCTGAAGAAGACGAGACGGTTCGCAACAAGCAGCAGCATATCCTTCAAGCGTGGCTCACAAGCATGTTGCAGCAGATCCGTTTACTATCAGGTGGCGAGCTGCTTGCTGTGAAGCAAATGGAGGAGATCGCTCACGTTTCAACGGAGCTGACTCCAGGAAACGAGCGCGTTCTGTTCAACCCCGCGGTGGTCGATGCAGGCACGTCCGCTTTGGCTGTATTGGCGGAACACCATCACGCCGAGCTTGTGCAGCAGGGAGTCGTACCGCTAGTCGCTTTATTGTCCGCAACCAGTGCCGCCACACCTGCCCAGCATACACAATGCGCTCGTGTGCTAGCGAATCTTATCGCCACGTATTGTCTCGACATCGACCCAAGAAGCTCAGCGCTCTCCATTGACCCCGCTCGAGCTGCTATCACTAGCGACCATGTCGACATTGCTAAACTGCTGGAGCAAACGGCGTCTGGCAAGCAATTCCTCGCAAGCATCCGTGACTGGAACAAGCTTGAAGACCCGATGCAGCGCTCGAATTACTTCCGCGTTGTTCAAAACCTACGTGCTTACGACGAAGTGGTAGCTGGAGGTCGATTGACGGAGGATGTTTACTGCGAAGGCGTGCACCCAATCGTCTCTCAAAGCGACACCATGGTGCTGGAGCGATCTGATGGTGACGGTGAAGCTGACCCGGTGATCGATATCGTGTTCGTGCATGGCCTACGCGGTCACCCGTTCGGCACGTGGCGCACCGATATGAGCAAAAATCTGAAGGGAAACAACGATGTCTGGCCGGACGTGCTGCTCTCAAAGGACTTGAAACGCAACAACGTGCCTGCACGGCTGGTGACGGTGGGCTACGAGGCTGGCATGGTGAGCTGGTCGAGTCCGTGGCCCTCATTGACTTTGCAAGAGCGCGCACGCGTCATGCTTTCAGCGCTCTACGCCGCGAACATCGGTCGCGACCGCCGTCACCCTGGAGCATCAGCCCGTCCCGTTGTTTTCGTCACTCACTCGATGGGCGGCTTGCTGACCAAGAAGATGCTCTTGCTCGAGCGTGAGCAGCGCGATCGGTCCGGCCTGGCAGATAGCACGACAGGGGTGGTGTTCCTCGCAGTGCCGCACTTTGGGTCGGACCTAGCGAAGGGCGTGCGCTCCGAGTCCATTCGCAAACTGATCCAGACGCATCCGGCCATCGAAGACCTCGGAGCAGACCCCAACGGCCGTCTCAAGGACCTCAACGACAGTTTTAAACAGCTGGGCATCGATTGCCTCAGCGTCGGTGAGGACCGCGCGGCACCGGTAGCGCTTGGCCTCTCCGCCGTGGTCGTGAAGCCCGACTCGGCCGACCCAGGTACTGGCCGCTTCTACGTGCTGTCTGGGTCGGACCACATGACGATCTGCAAGGCCAAAAGCCGCGATGAACCGCTTTACCAGGACATTCTCCAGTACGTGATCCAGCATGCTGCTGCGTCAGGAGCTGGAGCTTCTCACCCGTAGCGATCTGTTTGTCTCGAAAGGATGAAATGCCTCGTTGAAGCGCCGGCCACACATCTCTAGGCCAGAGTCGCTGCGCCGATCCAAAGTCCGCGATGAGTAACACGATATAGAGCGCACCCTCTGCGTGACAAACCTAACGATTATCGAGCTGCTTGCAGCGCGCTGCGCATCCATCCACGGACAGCAACACGTGTGAGCTCCTTCGTCCCATCTTGTGGCCGGTGCCGCATATGAATAATGCTGGGCAAAAGTGTCCAGGGTTGCCTGCCCGAAGGCGAGTTGGAATGACTCAAACGTCCAGCGTTATGCTTTCCACTTGAGTCGCTGCGACGCTGAGCCGAAGAGACCAAGTGATTCAGTCAACCGTGGCGAGCGCATTCTTCAGTTTCGTTGCTTGCCTGGCATCGCTACCTCGCTACCTCGCGCGTGACAATGGGCTGTGCGAGCAGCAGCACGCGCTCACGACTAGACAAAGACCAACTCGAGGAGGCGATGCCTTCCTCGCCTTCCTCGCCATCGTCTTCATATTCTGACGCGCCCGTGCTGATGGAGTCACCGACGTCGAGCGCAAGATACCGTCAAATGCCCTCAAAGCTTGCCACCCCTCCGCCCGTACATCCACCGCGACGTCCGCTGCATCGTCGGCGACGACGGGAGCCTCATCTGGACTATCACCTCTCCGACCGATTGGAGATGCTTGCTCGATACTTGCAGAGAGCCTCCAAGGCCGAGTACCAGGAGGCATTGCACGCGCAGACCCAACACGCGATAGACGACCTGCTCGACAACATCCACAGCTTCTTCTACGGCTACGAGGCCGAAAAGCGGTCTCTGTGGCGACTTGCGCAGACCGGCCGCGTCGTGCAACAAGTCGAGAGCTTTCACCGCACGTTGGATGCGATCACCGCACGCTGCGGTTTGGCCGTAGTCGCTCTCAGTGGCACAGGCCCTTCACTGCCTCGGTGGCAGGCTCGATGGAGACGAATGCGAGCAGAGCGTCTCGTGTTCTTCCGATCGTATTTGGAGGATCACGAGGCTGCTGGGGTCTCGTACTCGCGGGTCCGCGATCCGTCCGACCAGTTGGAGCTGCTCACGCTGCTCAAGCATGACGTGCAGAAGTTCGACACGTTGCTAACGGCAGACGAGTTGGAGCTGCTGGAACGCACGTTCTCTTTCGTGGTTGGTTGCTGTAGCAGCAGCATGAACCTTGACCTGCAGATGCGCGTGATGTCATTACCAGAGTGGTTTGTCGCTCCGTACGAAAGGACCAAGCAGCAGCTCAAGTGGCAGCGCGCAGCCGTGACTGTACAGAAAGTGCCACGTACTATGACCTCGCGCGACTGCTTCACGCTAGCGAGCACGTGGTCGCTTCTGCAACACCCGCACATTATGAAGCTGTTTGGAGCGTGCCATGTTGGTCGAAGACGCTTTTTCGTGATGGCGGAAGGAACTCCGCTCACCCGATGCTTAGGCGAGGAAGGCTTCCCGCTTTGGCGAGCATTGTATGAGGCCGCGCAAGCTTTGAGATACCTCCACGACCGGCGTGTGGGTCTCGATGCTATGTCGTGCGCCGACCTTATTTTATTCCGGAGCGGCGACCGTGATGCTGTTATGTTGGCCGGCTTCAATTTGAAGCAAATGAAGTCCGCAGTAGCGTCTTCAGCAATGCTTGCCAGTATGAAAGTCCAAGAAGAAGAAGAAGAAGAAGAAGAAGAAGACCCCCTGCTTGAAGATGACGAAAGTACCGCTGGCTATGACGACGTCGATTTGGTTCGGGAAGAGCAGGATACTCGGTCCAGGTTAAAGACTCTGCAAGAA
Organism: Phytophthora chlamydospora; assembly: GCA_012295415.1. Taxonomy (NCBI): domain Eukaryota; phylum Oomycota; class Peronosporomycetes; order Peronosporales; family Peronosporaceae; genus Phytophthora; species Phytophthora chlamydospora. Next base: position 10,235 of record JAABLK010000524.1, on the reverse strand, counting down.
GATTCGTGCGAGCATACCGAGAAGAAGTATTGGCAGGCACCAGAACTGTCGAGCCAAAGTGATTTAGGCCCCAGCGAAGCTTCCGATATCTTCGCTTTGGGAATGTGCGTGATAGAGGCCTTTTCGGGGGGAGATGTATGGGGCAGCATTGATCGTGACGAGCTGGAGAACGCTTCACGAATTGACACGCGAGGATTTCACAGCGGAATTCCTCCGAGGCCTACAGCGATGGATGACGCGTGGCAGTGGGCTTTGGTGGAGCGCATGTGCTCAATCAATCCTACAGACCGGCCTTCACTGACTGAGGTGCTGGCTAGCTTTCAAGTATTTGCCGAAGACGAGGAGAAGACCAACGCAGATACATTTTCCTCGGCGAGCAGGAAGAAATCTCGACATCACTCTCTGCGTCGAACGCAGCCGCGAGCAACGTCAGCTTCCATTGCGTGCGCTCTAAGCGAGGTCCAAGCTTGGTGCGATGAGGCCTCAGAAAGCTCTGCTTTGAATTACCAGCTTTACGACCGCATGGACGACCTGGCGGCACGACTAGCGGTGATGGACGCAGACAATGCTGTGTCACACCTCCCTCAACTGGCATCACTGATCCTTCGCTTTCGGGACTTGCTCCAGAGGCACGTGAATGAGAATCCGCTGTTGCGACTGGCAGCAACGCGCCAAGTCATCGAAACAAACTTGGAGCTACATGGCAAGCTTGACGTCCTCATGGATCGACTTCGGTTTAGTCGCTCAGACACTTCCATTCATTCGTGGACTTTCCAACAAGCGGTGTACAGCAAACAGCTTTGGGAGCGCATGCGTCTGTCACTGGCAATGGATGCTCAAACCCTGAATGGCCAACTCGATGGTGAACACGAGCTTTCCTTACTTGGAGCATTGCTCGCGTTTGAAGCCAAGAAACGAAGTGCAAGCTACTCCATCCGCGACTTGGAGCTACTGCAGACGACGCTCGTCAAGGTGGAAGAAACATACCAGCTCATGATGCCTGGACCTGCGCCCGGGTTTCGTACGACCGAATCCAAGTCCACGCTAGCCCTTCCTTCCTGGTTCGTTCCACCGTATGAATTAATGATCAACGAGCTGGATGCATTCAGCCGCGGAGCTTTCGGCTCCGTACATTTGGGCAAGTGGATGGGGTCAGATGTGGTGGTCAAGAAGACGCTCGCCCCGGAAGAACCCGGCGTCTTGATACCTCTGCGCAGTCGACGAGGTGCCAAGTCAAATGCCAAGGAACCGGCAGAAGACCCGTACCAGCTGTTTCTCAACGAGATGTCTGCTTGGGCACCGCTGAAGCACCCCAATGTACTGAAGCTCTGTGGCGCGTGCCACGTCGGGCAGCATCGATTCTTCCTGTGCGAGTACGCAGCTCAAGGATCGATCGACAGCTTTGTGGCGTCAAGGCCCGCCGACCAACGTGATATTTGCGCCAAGCGTTTGCTACACGAGGCAGCTCTTGGATTGCACTACTTGCACACACAAAGTATCGTGCACGTGGACTTGAGATGCAGCAACATCCTTGTTGACTCAAGAGGCATCGTCAAACTCACAGACTTTGGATTCAGCTCTCTCAAGGACAGGCGGGCGGTCGAATTAACTACCGACAGCGACAACATCAATCGCGGGGGTGGCGCTTATCGGTGGGTGGCGCCCGAATGTCTCAATGGCGAAACCACCACGTCCGCGTCAAATGTGTTCTCGTTCGCCATGTGCGCCATTGAAGTCGTAACTGGCGAGCTACCGTGGGGCTGCAACATGACGGACATGGCTGTCCGCTCTAAGGTTCGTAAGGGCTTGTTGCCTCCACGTCCTGCTGGTTGCTTCTCGGATTCCGAATGGAGCCTCATCGAGCGCATGTGCTGCTACGATCCGAAGGAGCGGGTCACCATGAGCGAAGTAGTAAAACTCCTGACATAAAGTATAATGCTTCTTGAGCACTGAAACGGGTGTCTCTGTTGCTTTGTACCCAGTTGAAATGCAGACGCAAGAAACGGATGCTGGTGGTGCAGCGCCTTTCGTTTTGTTAGAAGGTGAGCCCAACTTCCGTGCTGGGGTCTGGTGGAACAGTGCCATTTTCCAATCTGCCCTCCCAGGACCAAGCCATTCTTCGAGACCGACACCAAGTGCGATGCAAGTCCCAGCTCTTCTCGCTTTGGCCACGGCGTTGGCAGCTTACCCGACCCAAGCTGCAGTCACCGACACGCACCAGTGCCTCGTCGAGGTTGGCTATGACTACATCGCCAACGACATCGGGAACGCGACTTCTGCTACTGCGGACGGGTGCTGTGAGAAGTGCGAGGCCACAACGGACTGCAGGGCGTATTCGTGGACGGACCAGGACGGCGGCACCTGCTGGCTCAAGAGCGGCCGTGGCACCGTCGTCCAGAATCTGTACGTCCAGTCAGCGACTGTGCAGCCCCTGGAGGTCTCCGACACGGACGATGTCGGCGGTTGCCACATGGACGAAGGCGTCGACTACGTTGGGAATGACGTTGGCGTCATCCCAACAGCGAAAAAGGAAGACTGTTGCGATCTCTGCTCGGGAACGTCAGGGTGTCGCGCCTTCACCTTCACCTCTCACGACGGGGGCACCTGCTGGCTCAAGAGCGCCAAGGGCCCAATGATCGTAAACCCTGACGCTTTCTCGGCGCAGGTGTTCCTGGAAACCCCTTCGTGTGGCATCGAACACGGCGTGGACTATGTGGGCAACGACATCGGCAGCGCCCCCGCAAGCGAGCCCGACGCCTGCTGCGACGTGTGTACCAACTGGGAAGGCTGCCGCGCGTGGTCGTGGGTGTGGATCGAGGGCCAAGGAGGCACCTGCTTCCTCAAGAACCGCAAGGACGCCACGGTCGCCAACGAATGGGCCCATTCCGGACAAGTGCAGGCGAATCCGGCGGCTCCGAGTTGCGCGCTAGAACTGGACGTGGACTACGTTGGCACGGACACGAGCAATGACATTGGCAGTGCGTGGAGCGCGGATCCGTACGGCTGTTGCTCAAAGTGCATGGCAACGGAGGGCTGCAAGGCGTTTTCGTGGTCGGACTACGAGGGCGGCACTTGCTGGCTGAAGAGCAGCAAGGGCAGTGTAGTCGCGAGCCCGGGTGTGCACTCGGCTGTTGTTTAACGCGACACCACCAGCGTCTCTCACCTGCAGACCTTTGTATACTTCAACATAAATCGTTATGCCCGTCTTGATTTGCCACCACCACATTTGAAAAGCTAGCAAACTCTTCAAGCGCTGCTGCTTCCCAACTGCAACAGTAACGAACAGCAAAAAAGGCTGATGGCGCGAAAAATCAAGCTCAAGCGCCGGCATGGAGGACTGTACGCACTGGATGCGAGGGGCTTAGATACGCTTCTAGTCGAAACGGATGGTGGCGTTGAAGCTTGTTTTTTGCGAGAGCACTAGCCTTTCCGCGGTTTAAGGGGCGAAGGCCTCCGCCCTCCACGAATGCTGCTGCCTCTCACTTCCCAATCTTCTGCACAAGGACCAAGCACCTCACGCAAGACTGTCGATACAACTCGCCATCATGCAAGTCCCTGTACTTCTCGCTCTAGTCGCAGCCTTGACGTCGTCCACGATTCAAGCCGCCGTCACCGATGCGCACCGGTGCTACGTGGAGACCGGCTTCGACTACGTCGCCAACGACATCGGCAACTCGACCTCCTCGACAGCCGATGGATGCTGTGCCAAGTGCGAAGCCACCACGGGCTGCAAGGCCTACTCATGGAAGGATATGAATGGCGGCACATGCTGGCTCAAAAGCGGCCGCGGCACTATCGTCGTGAACGCTGATGTTCAGTCGGCGTCCATGCAGCCGCTCGGCGACTCGGGCAACTTCGGTGGCTGCCAACTAGACGAGGGCATCGACTACGTGGGCAACGATATCGGCAACGTCCGAATGCTCAAACCACTGAGCTGCTGCAGTGCGTGCTCCCAGTTTCCAGGATGCCGCGCCTTCACCTTCACCACGTTCAACGGCGGCACCTGCTGGCTGAAGAGCGCCAAGGGTCCGACGATCGTGAACCCAGCGGCGCGCTCGGCCCAACCGTATCTGGAGGCCCCGACCTGTGGCCTCGAGTTCGGCGTCGACTACGTGGGTAACGACATCGGCTCGACTCCTGCCGACAAACCCGGGGACTGCTGCGACCTGTGCTCGAAGAAGGAAGGCTGCAGGGCCTTCTCATGGTCCGACCAACAAGGCGGCATGTGCTGGTTCAAGAACCGCAAGGACGGCACCGTGCTCAAGAAGGGCGTCACATCGGCCCAGGTCAAGGCCAACCCGGCGTCTCCGAGCTGCGCGCTGGAGCTGGACGTCGACTACGTCGGCAACGACATCGGAAGTGCAACCAGTTCCGACCCGTACGCCTGCTGCTCCAAGTGCATGGCCAAAGACGGCTGCAAAGCTTTTTCGTGGTCCAACCACCAGGGTGGCACGTGCTGGTTCAAGAGCGCTAAGGGCGACACCAAATCCTCCCCTGGTGTCAAGTCGGCCATCATCTAAAAGACCTGCACGGATACCTTTTCACGGAGGACAAGGCGATCCCTGCAGCATGGATCCATCTACACATTTGCAATAATTGCGATACATCTATCTCACGTTGAGTATGGCTTCACGAAAGTCTCCGCTAATAGCAATCGGTTCACTCTGAAATCTTCACTTCTAGGGAATTCGTCGTGCAAAACTAGCTTTTTGTAAGGAATTCGTCGTGCACATTGCACGATGATTCCACGAATGCAAAAAAGGCAGACATACAAAATGCAAGTCAAACACGCTGGAATGCAACATGCACTTTGCACGACGCGCCGCCCAAGTGCTTGTTAGAAACATTGCCGAGAGTTAAATGACGGAGAGAAGAGCAACACCCCGAAGAGCAAGAAGAATCAGCCCGAGAAGAAGCATGAAGACGTAACGACGCGGAGCGTCCACTGCACGAACACCTACGGCGCGCACTCGGCACGACTGTTGTGCTTTACGCAGCACGCAGGCATGCAAGTGACCCATCCAGCACAGCTCGCACAGACCAGGTAGGGTAATTGGAATTGGCGCATGTGAAGCTCCGAGGGATACGCCAATACCAATAATGGGTAACACCAGCAGCTTGCAGTGGCGTGGTGGAGATCGGTCCGCGTGAGCGCCACGTCAACGCGTGGTCAAGGCTATGATCAATCGAGCCACTACACGTAGCGAGGAGAGCATCAACGACCGCGCGTTTGTCAAGTACTATGTGCACAAGGAGTCCTGCAACCAAAGGCGAGGTTGCATACATGCGTTTTCAATGTCAAGACAAGCAATTCAAAGGTTGTTTTATTTTTTTTTACCTCGCGAGCTAGTGCTCGATAAGACAACTGGTCCAGTCGGCGTGACCTTCCCTTTGTGGAAGTGGAAATGAAAGCGATGTTTCACCTGCTCGTAAAGAAGACCCGCTGCATCCGTGCTGCGACAAAATCGGAGGACCTCCTCATCAGTTAAAAGCCCTTCGACTACACGCATTAATCGCTACAGCTCTGCAAGTCGGATTTTCACCGGCTGCTCGCCATATCATGCTTCGACAGCAGCCTGAGAGCTGGTTGGCCAACACACCAGCGCTGCCAAGTCACTCGTAGCGACCCTGGTGGTAGTTCAATGTCTCTAGAAACTCGATGAAAGCTACCATTCCAAGCGTGCAGCTCCGACTGCATCATGGTAGCGGAGGAAAAGATGGTTTCATCGCCTTGACGGGGAACATGTGGCGCGAGTTGGCACAGCCTAGACCGAGCAAGAACCGATGCGAATGCAGTCTCCATCGCCTCCATGGTCATGACCGATCCGTTGATGTGGTGCTTCAACGATTTCTCAAATTGAACTGCTAGGGCCGCTTTCATTTCATCGACCTCCGCTTTGTAACCGAACAGCGCCACCATGATGCCTACATGTGGCGGAATTCCTGTCGGACTAATGAGATCACTTTCTTTGAAGTTGCGGTAAGCAATATGCTGACACAGCCAGTCAATTCGGTCTCGTTGCTCGTGTTAAATAACGGAGTAGCGAAGAGCAAATTGTTGGCGGGTAGTGTTTGCTTCAAAAAGGGCATGTGATACAATAGGGACGCGAGACCAAACTGACAAACCATTCGCAAGCTTGGTGGAAACCGAAGTCATGGCTACTTCGACACGATGCCGTAGATCCATTTTATCATCATGGAAACTTTGGAAGTAAAACATGGCGAACCCAGGCGAATCAATTGGAAGCCCTGCAACGAAGCGACCAACAACCATGTCACCGGCCGCTTCGAACCTTAGGTATTTGTCCTGAACTCCAGGAAGGGTCCAACCAGCCCGAAGGCAAATAGCAGCAGCAGACGGCCCCGACTTAGAGCAACTACTCACGTACGTAGCAGCGCCCTTTCTTGCCGAATGCGTACCGAAGTCCGCCGCCTCTAGCCCATATTCAGTAAGTACTTCGTGCATAACGCCACCAGATAGCACACTCTTCAACACTTTGAGAAAGCAACTGTACTGATTTCCACCAGGAAACAATTTACCGCCCCGATCAAATCCAAACACAGCGAAATAAATTCCAAGACCCAATACAGGGCAAATATCTGGCATTGTAAAATTTGCGTACACTCACCGAGGGTCACGTGGACGACTTCCGTCTTGGTCGTTTTTCATGTGTGCAAAGGCTACCGCAATCGAGTCCTCACGCCATGCCATATGAGCATGACAGATCGATTCCGTGGATTTTGCACGACAGATCAGGTTCCAGCACACGAGAAGGAACGAATGACCAAACAGGTCCTGTTTTTTTGTAGATCCAAGCATGGTTTTAGCTAGAGCTCTGTACATAGTGAAGCTGAAAGGTTCCTTGCGATCACGAAGACGTTCATTGCTGTCATGCGCACTCTTCGTCACAGTGTGATGTAACCTCTTGAAAAACCGCTTCATTTGAGTGTCAAAGTCCCGAGGTCGATCACACTCCGTTGACGTGTACAAATATACCAAGGCCGAACGCACGTTCCCAAACGTAGACTTGCCTGTGACACCACGTCTCTCCATCGACGTGAGATACCGCATACAATCCTGCGTTGATAAAATGTTCATGACTGCTGGGCTTCGTAGAAGCACCTTCGAGAACTACTCAGTCGACGATCCTGCTATGAACTCTCCAGTTTCTCCTTGGAGCGCACGAAACTCGGCTGTAAAGAGAAGAAGTCGGCGCTCTTCATCTGGGTTGCAGTACAATCACTCTATCAAGCGTGCCAGAGCTCGCAAGTAGACGTACTTAGTGTTTGCCGCGGTGGTATTCCCCAGCACTTTATTGTGTGTTCTTCTCAAACTTTCCGAAGGGGCGCGTTTGAATCTCCCGAGCCGAACCTCCGGTGAATCTCCCAACCTGTGATACAGAATACTTTTATGCTATCTAAGAGGCGATTTGATCCTTCCAAAGAGCAACATGGACGGTAGCAAGGAAGTCGTGACTGGGAGCCAGCGATCGCGTAGCCGACGCGAACGCAGCTCTCCCTACACCCCAGTAGCTGTAAGAAGATCGCCCCGTTTGACGCCATCGTCGTCTACGTCGTCACGCTCTCGTACGACACAACTCTCTCAGTCAGCGTCGCGTGACGCCAGCTCTCCCAGGACTATTCGAAGATCACCTCGTTTGGCCACGCCTCCGGCTGCTCCCTCCTCTGTGGTTGCCGGACGTTCCCCACAACCCGACTCATCTGTGCCTGATGCAGAGCAAGCGCCGCCACAACCAAGAACATCTCCTGTGTCACAGACACAAGGTGGTCAACGCACGAGCATGGAAGCAACTGTTGCAGTCACAGACCCTCGCCGCCATCAGCTGATTCTACGACCTATAGTCAAGACTACGTTTGCGCAGCGTGAGCGGTCTGGAGAACAGCTAGACGATGTCGCACTCAATGGAGCGACATTCAAGGACATACTCGGTAAAATTTGGGAGCGCTTCGGTCCTCGTGTAAAGCACCAAGCCGTTAAGCGAGAAGGCGCTTGGGCTGTGGAAACGCCGACGGTGGCGGCCTGGACTAAAGTGATGCAGTTCAAGACGAAGCGGCATCTGGTTGACAGCACCAAGACGGACATCGGATGGGATCGGTGGCTGCACTCCACGCACGGTGAAACGGTAATCCTTCTGGTGTACGAGTACGGATTAGCTATTTCGAAAGACTCGGATCTGAAGGCGTTCAAGGAAACTTGCATCACACCAACAGCAACGGATCGATCGGGGGCAACGGCAGAAGTTTGTCTTCAAGATGTCGTGTCACAGCTGCGAGCCCAGTGGGAAAGCACATTCGAATGTCCGGCAACAGTCTGGAGAATGTGGGGAAACCACATAACAAGGAATTTGGATCGGTCTACATGGGAAGCGGCAATTACTCAACCCCCACCGGCCACTTTGACGCACCTCTTGCGATCTTCGACTTCGCACGTCGAGCAGCATCTAGGTGATGTGAACAACGCGGCAAAGCTGGCTCTCAACTGCGTAAACGCTTCGATTGCGGACTACAGCGAGTTACGTGACTCAATAAGAGCACTTGGAGCGCGAATGGATGTTCACGAGGCAAGCTTAGCCTCACGAAAAGCGATCATCGAACAGTTCATACAAAACGTGATGCCACTACGTGACGTGCCTGACCCACTCGACACTATAGAAAACCTCAGCGACGACGAACACCGAGACTAAATTAACGCGTTCAAGCACTTCAGCTACGAAGGACCGACTAATCCCGGTTTTACCTCACCGCAAAGTCTAATTCATCCGTGTGATCCTCATCAGCTGTCTCGTCTTCTTCCTTATGATCTTCTTCTTCGTGGATATCCTGAAACATGCTAGGCGCGGAACGATTTTCCCGAGCAAGTTGATCAACAGGATTAAACCTGCCTTGTACTAGCCAGCCGCAGTGTTCAAACACTCGTGACATGTCGTAGGTTTCAAACCGCGCAAAGGTTTGAACTACGAACGGTAGCAAATTCCTCCCGCTGGACTCACTGTAGTGGCGCTGGAACGCCTTCTTCACATACCCGAACATGTACTCGATGGGGTTGTAAAATGGGCAATATGCCGGCAGGAAAATGGGCACCACGCCAATACTCCTCAGGAAGTGGACGATTTCAGGATGACAGTGAATTGATGCACCGTCCAGTACCCACACCGAGCTCGAACCAGGATATTGCCGAACCTTTCCCCGCTTCGAAAAAGCAAAATCGCGGCAGCATTTCACGAATTCAACACGATCAAACGTTCCTTCCGTGTCATAGAAATCAATGATTCCATTCACCCCAATAAATGCCAGCATAGACACTCTTGGTTTCCGCTGAAAATCGCCACGCACTGCGAGCTTGGTGCCTCTGAGAGAGTAGCCTCGCTTGCGAATCATTCCTCGATTGTCGAAGGAGACTTCGTCCAGAAACACGAGATTGTGGTGACTCCAATCGATACTGCTCAACTCAGCCACGAAGCGGTAAATGTCCGCCTCCTTGATATGCATGGCGCGACGCTCCAACACTTTCCAGGTCAAACCAAAGTCGTGAATGATCCTCCACACTGTTGACTTCGAAATTGAGATGTGGAACACCAGCTTAAAAGCCGTTTGGGCCTCGTCAAGGTACGACAGAGGTTTCGCATTGAAGTAGTCGTAGAGCCACTGCCGATGCTCTGCCGTGAACTTCCTCTCCACTGCAGCATTCGCTCGTTGGTACGTTCCAGTCGCTTCATATACGTGTATCCAGTTTCTAACAGTTTTCTCGGACTTGTTGTAGACGTGTGCGAGCTCACCTACCGAATACCCAAGATGATAGTATCCGTATAAGCAGTGAAATACTGTGTTCTGATGCGCATGCTGCCTCGAAACAGCTTTTTCCATTACTTCTTTGCGCGGGCAGCTCACAACCTCCAAACGAGTGCCGACACCACTTCGTGGAACCGAAAACGCCACTGGAGCCGTGAATATAAGCGCACAGCCACAGCAATATGGCCCACCGTACACTGGAAAAGCGCTCCACGAACGAACTAAATTGTACATTCAACAAGCACCACAACAGTAAGAGAAAATGAAGCACAAGCTCCACCACAATAGCTCACCTTGTATGACAGCTCTTGCGACCTAGTAAATATCACACTTGTTAGTAAGACAAACACCTTGAACGTCCGCGAATACCATCACCTGGTAGGCTCTTGAGACTGCTCTGGCCACTGCACCGCCTTCGAGTTGCC
>JAABLK010000523.1:0-15722 GCA_012295415.1 Phytophthora chlamydospora | reverse complement strand
GATCGGCGCCGCGGAGACCGGCGTGGGGCCGTCCAAGTTGTGAGCGATCGGAGCTGGTGGACAGTGAGTGAGCAAACAACCAGTTGATGTGTTCGCATCGTGACTTAGTTTTCGAGTTAGGATTCAATTCAAAACACGAGCTAAGCAATACGTCTCAACTGTGAAGGATATGGACCGTCCATTATTGAGTTCCTCCAATTGGCGATTGACAGGAAGAGGCGGCGACATGACGTCGATGAGCTTGGACGAGCTGCTGCTAGGTCGCTGGGACGTCACGGAGTCTGAAGGTGCGGCTGCTATGAAGTGGAGCGGACTACAAGGAAGGCACGCACTGAAGCTTTGTGACTGCAGGCGTGATGCGAACGAATGTGAACGACACGATTCGGCGTCGCATTCCTGGAGATCTTGGGCTCGTTATTCAATACAATCCAAGTCACTTGAAGGTGAAACTATGCAGCTAGGAATGTCAGGACTGAGCCATGGAGGGGTATTGACTTCTTTGAGTACGTCTGGAAATCATAAAGAGTAAGCGTCCAGTGGACAAGCAGCTACTGACACCTCCACCTGCGGAAGCTCCTGCAAAGCCCAAGTCTTCGGGTTTTAACTTCACCAAGGCCAAGTATGCACTCGTCTATTGTTTCCGTCTTCCCTGCCAACGTGTAGACTGACGGCTTGTACGTTCTGCGAAAAGGAAACCTGAATTCCTGACCGGATTGCGCTTTACTTCGGATTCGGAGACCGAGCAGCTCCTGCCGTCCGTTCAACCTGTTACACTGGGAGAAGGCACTGAGATCAGCACGAGCGCGGCAAAACACTTTGTTCTCGTGAATGTGGCGCCGTTGGTACGCTTAGACGCTACTGTAGGGGGTGGTTTGTCCTTCACTTACACGGAGTTTGGCGCGTAGGTGCGAGGACATTTGCTGTTCGCACTCGACACGAACCTCATCAAACCCCAACAAATGACAAAGCAATTCCTGTTCCATGCGCTGAGCATCTCGCACGCCATGCAGCGTGAAGACTTTGCGCTCGGTACGTTGCATCTGTGCAGTTGATTTCGAGAGAGAGCGCTGATGAATTGTTGGTTGAAACGTGCAGGCTTCAACAGCGCTGGAGCCTGGTCGTCCGTGAATCATTTCCATCTTCAAGGATACTTCTTTCCGGGCGTAGAAGGCGGCACAAGTGCAAACTTCCCTATTGTTGCTCAGCCCAGAGAGCAAATCTTCCGTGTTGACGGGGTCGTGGTGAGCAGGCTCCCGAACTGGAAGACGACTTGCTACGTTGTCGAACCTGACGTCGAAGCTGGCAGTGCAATGGGCGTCGTTGAGACTGCGTGGGTCTTGCTGGAGCTTCTTCAGTCCAAAGGCATCCCGCACAACGTTCTCGTCGTCGGCCTGGTCGCCTTCGTTTTTCCTCGTCAGCCTCAGCGCGAGAACGGCGTCGATTTGTTCACGGACAGCGATTCCGCCGTGCACGAAGGGCGTCTGCGCATCGCTGTGGCTGAGCTCTCGGGCCTCATCATTGCTGGAGACAGCGTCGCGTACAACGAGCTCACCGAGGACATGTTGAACTCAGTCCTGCAAAAAGAAGTTTCTCTCTCCGAGGTACGTGGATATCTTCAGTGTTCACGCCTCACTCCTGAAACTCAAGCGCTTCATCTGTGTTATAGACCGAGGAAGCAGCGCTCGTCGCGGAATGGAAAGCGAAACTCGACGTCAACTCAGCGTAGTGTGCAAAGTCCTTGGCAGGACATCCGTACAGTTTTAACCTCAGCAGGATAAACTTGGCAGCCTGTGTTCGCCAGTATTAGCCTTCAGCCTCACCGTTCATGACGACAGGAACGTTTGCACTTTGCTTTAGAATAGACTGCGTTTGGACATCCGTGAACTGGCTGCTCATGGGCTCCGGCTGCAGCTCTTTCGGAGATGGCAGTGCCCCGTTCGACCCCAAGCTGGTCTCTGTGAAGCACTTTGAGATCCATCGCATCGTGGGTCAGGGCGGCTTCGGCAAGGTCAACGCTGTCATTCGCAAGAAGGCGACGCCTGTCAAGTGGCTCGCCATGAAGACGCTGTCCAAGGCCACAGTGATCAACCGGAATTGTGTCAGCATGATCTGGAACGAGAGGAACCTGCTCACTCAGATCCACAGCCCCCTGATCGTCCGTATGCACCACACGTTCCAAGACCCTTACAACTGCTACGTCGTCATGGACCTGCTGCTTGGCGGAGACCTCAAATACCATCTCGGATTCACGCGCACAGGCGGCTTTCCGGAGCGAGAAGCCCAGTTCTACAGTGCCGGGATCCTGCTTTCCTTGGAGTATCTGCACAGTCTCAAGGTGCTGCACCGAGACGTAAAGCCCGAGAACGTCATCCTCGACGAGAAGGGCTATCCTCGCCTCACCGACCTCGGCATTTCGGTACAATCGGCAAACCTGCGCTTCCAAAGCCGGAGCGGCACGGTGTCGTACATGGCCCCGGAAATCTTCCGAGGTTCGACGGAGCATGGAACACCTTCGGACTTTTTCAGCTTGGGCGTCATGACGTACGAGCTGCTCCTAGGCAGGAGGCCATGGAACGGTGGTGTTCGTTCGCATCTGGAAAAAGTTCCCGATGTCATTAAAGACTTTTCTGAGAGCACGCAGGACAAGTATTACCCGATAGAAATCCTGGATAGCACCACTGGATCCAACGCCAAGCTGTCACAGAGTTGTCGCGCCTTTCTGAGGGGTTTGCTGCATCCGATCGAGTCCGAGCGTCTCGGTGCTGGTCCTGACGGCATTCTAGAGATCAAACAGCACGAATGGCTCCAAACTTTCGACTGGGAGGGCTACCTGGCACAAACACTTTCTCCGCCATTTGTCCCCGTGGTGGACGAGAAGAAGGCCAACTGCGATACAGCAGCCCAGGACTTTGACGACGTACTCAGCGTCAACTCGCACGTGGAGCGAATCGCACCCGAAGACCAGGAGAAATTCGTGGGCTTCGAGTATAACGTCGACGTGAACAATCCTGTCACAATTTAGAACCCACAAGCCCATCTTTATCTGCCTTACCATCTACGCCTTCTGTCGAAGATTCGTGAGCTCCTGGTCGATGCCTTCTAAAGCCTCCAGGCCCTTCGAACGGATCCCGAGAAAGCGTTCGTTCGCGAGAATAACTGGACTATCACAAGTGGGGAAGTCCGGGTTGACGCGGATGAGCGTTGCCTGCGGACGCCCGCATCCCTCGATGACATCTGCGACGACCATCTCAGTCTCTCTCCTGACAGAGGGCACCTAAGACAGTGAAAAGCATCAAAAGTGGTGTAAGTGGACCGTTCCAGCCTGCTCGAAACACACAAAAACACAGGACGAACCCGCGTTCCACAGCCAATTTCAAGAACGACGAGATTGAGCGTGGGGTCCTCCTGCAGCATCTGTAGCAGCGAGAGAAAAGCACATTACAGTACAAAATCGAATTAGTATAAGCAGCGATGGCAAATAGGTTTGAGGCTCTTCGACTTACGACTTCCATCACGGATTCCCATGCGATATAGCCATTCTGCGACGTCGAAAGAAGTGCACACGAGTTAGTTTCCAACTAAAAGCAATCGCCAAACCGATTCACACCAGCACGCACCTCCTCCGACGTGTTTCCAATCCACTGTCTGTCGTGAAACATGAGCACATTGGGTCGGCCTTTGCCTCCGCACTCAGGACACGTCGTCGCAGCAGCACCAGGGGCTTTCATGGTCGCCTCGTCCAGCTCAAAGCGGAAATCTTCAGGCAGCTTCCAGATCTTTTCGCACGGTTCTCGAGCGCCAGTCTCCACGTCGCCCGCGCACTGCCACATCTCCACGCTACCGTGCAGTTCGTACACCTCCTTGCTGTCAAAGTCCCGCTTGAAGTGCGAATCCACCTGCGACCAACATTAAAACCACAAGTAAGTTCCCGTATCCTAAATCTACACAAAATACAAGCAGCGCCAGTCCGTACGTTCGAAGTGTACACGAAGAACGGGGTGGTGGTCACGGACTCCGCGGTCACATTGGCCGGCAGTGCCTCGCACTTCTTGAGACGCTCAAACGCCGCGCGAAAGGCCAATCTCTTCTCGTCTTCGTTGCTTCCACTGTTGGCGCTTCCTTTGACTCGAATGGCATCTCTCCACTTGCGTAGGATCTGGTACCCGCGGTGGTGCTTGGTGTCCCGGTACGAGTTGGTGCAGCTGCCCCAGAAGCCGTAAAAAAGCTCCTCGTCCTGCTCCAGCATGTACGGGTCGCACAAGTCTTGGTACTCGACGTCCAGTTTCTCGTACGCGTCCACCTTGGCGATGTCCCTGAAAGTTGGAAACAACAACAAATTAATTTACACTTTATTGTTTTTTACTACTTCCATGATACCCACGCGTAGACGGGCAGCTTTGAGTCGGCCGAGAAACCTGCGCCAGTGGCGACCATCAGAAAGTCGGCAGCGGCCAGTTTTTCTGTTTGGAACGGGAAAAAAATCGTAAAACTAATTAGTTTACGGAAAAATGCAAGGAGTTTGCTACAAGCAGCTCGTGAGCGCGCTCGAGCGTATTTGAGAAGCATGTGTTGTGAAGCCGAGCCGTGGTTGCGCTGAAACTAACGGGAGAAACGTACCTGCCGCTGCGCGCCAGAGCTTCTGCGGACCGCAGTCCATGGCTGATGGTTCGTCGCCGTGATGCATTGGCGCAGCAGACTGCAACATAGGCGCGAAATGACGGAAAATAATGTTTTAGCGCGAAGAAATGACCGACTGTGTAATGTTGCACGATTTGAAGATTAAGTTGCGCAAAATAGCCCCGCATTTGTCATACTGCTTTGTAACCGAGCCCCCGCTTTTGGATACCGCATCATTAAGTTGCGCCCGTTTGGGAGAGCATTTTGATACAAGCCACTTGACTTCTCCCAGTATTAACTGGTATACCGGATAAAACTGGGAGACGTAAGAGCGATTGTAGTGGGAGGCTCTCCCAAAAGGCGTTAATGCGGGGTCGACCTAGTTGTTGGGGCTACACTTGCTGAAATCCATGCGCTGGTAGCGACGATGGCCTGCGAGAGGCGGAACCTGGCCAGCTCGAGGCGATTCCCACCGTTCACCAGTGCGCAGGCTTGCATTCGTCCCTCCCTGATGAACGAGGCAAATCGGGGACATGCTAAGTGTTGATGACAATGCGTGCACACGCATAGTGGCGGGATCCCGACCGGCACATCAAGAAAGTATGCGAAGGGTTAAATAACTGACAGCGGTTGATTTTTCCTAGTCAACGATTTTCATAATTACTCTTTCTGAGACCTGGCCCAAAAATAACATAAATAACTCCGCGATACTCAGTACCGATTTTTCGTGGGGGACCCGCCATTGCGTTCAGATCATGCACGAATTACACGATATGCACAGCTCCGCGAATCATACGAGCTCAACACCAACAGATATCGGGGTGTTAGGCCTGAAGCGCTAAAGGAGGATACCGGCGATTCAGTTTCCGACACGACTTTGATGCTCATGAAGAGGTCGAGCTGGAGAAGTTCACAGTAACCGTTTGGACAAACGTTTAAACTTGAACTTTTGAGGCAACTCCATAGTCCAGTACCAAAGTCTTTTCACTCCTTGCCGCAGCCATTCATGATCGGGTGGTGAGCATTGATATCTAATCGGCTTTCATAGCCGCCGCCGAACAAACGGATATATCGCTCCGGTACTAGTATTTGTGTACTCTAAGAAGCAGAATTTTGGATGCAACCACGCCTGAAGTATCAAAAAGTACGATCTGGCCATTGCAAACAAATGAGGGTGGATTACCAACTTGTCTTAGCTACGCAGCGACTTGAGAGCATTCCTTAGTGTACGAGCAACCTCATCTAAATCGCCGGAAAGTGCAACTTGAACTGCTCGAAGAACTTGGCGTTTGTGTGTGTCAGGTCGTCAACGCTCTTCATGCCCAGCTTCTGGGCAAACTCCCTCTGGTTCAGATTTTGACGCACCCAAACGCCCAGCGCCCAGTCCTGCTTGCTCCTCGACAGCTGCTGTGCAACGTTGAACGGAAGGGTTCCCTGCTTGCTCTTGACAATCTTCGACAGCGCTTTGACGTTGATTCCCTTCGTGCGCTCCTCGAGCACGTCCTCGTCCACGTAGCGCAGGGAACGCACCACGCGCTCTGGGTGCATCTGCGAGATCTGGTTCTGCTCAACGCCAGCAGCGACAGCGCTGGTAGTGGCAAGCAGCATGGCCGCAGCAGCGAGGACGACGTAGCAGAAGCGCATTGTTGTCGAAGTGTTCGGGGAAGGAGGGCCTGAGTATTTGAGAACAAAATGCGGACTGAAAGCTACGGTGCATGATCGCCTGGGTGCAGGGCAGACAGATTACAGTGTTTTCCTGCCACACGTCGTCAGCACAACAAGCGACCAACCAGGACATGATGCTCTTCTGAAGACGGTTCGAAGAGGTTCTGTAGGATTTGTAGGATCTGTCGGCCGATGGCGATACAAATGCATTGTTAAAAGTAAACCGGTCACTCCTGCGATGTGTTCCCGATCGCGGTTCATCCCAGATGTGCCGTATTTTTCTGCGGTGATGCTGGCGGTCTAACGGATTTGAATCTGCACCCGCAGAACTCGTGCCCGCATACAACTCGAGTGTTAGCAACCAAAGTGTTTACTTCATGCTTTTGTACTGGTTCACACTGTAGGTCTGATGCACTACTGATCTTCAAACCAAGAAGCACTCTCAATTCGGACTGCACTTCCCAGCTCACCGCCGAGATTATCTCAGCAAGATATCGGGCGACGCTGAGCAACCTGAGGCCAAGAAAGGCGGTACTGCAGTGTTGATGTTCTCCGATGTTACACTCAGGCGCCGTCATCGTCGTTCGCCGTCTCCTTCTAATCTCAATTCCGATCTTGATCCCACATGTATCGCATTGACTCGATCACTTCGAATTGACAAACGTGTGAATGCTCAGAAGCCGGTGGAGTGCAGAGACTCCAGTTTCAAAGCCACCTTCGTTGGAGAATTGTTTGGTGATGGTAGCGTTGTTAATTCTACATTTTAAGCAAAATATTCTAGTCACTGAATTACAGTAGAAGCCAAAGCCAAGCAGCCTTTGCGGCAATTGACATCTCATGTGCCGGCTTCGCAGTCGCACTTGCCTCACGCGAATATTTCTTCGATCTAGTTGCCGGTTCTTGAAACATGAGGGAGGGATGCAAATATAGTATATGTTCCTTGCTTTCAACTCACTTGAAGCAAACTCAGTTCAGCACTAAATCGACTCCCTCGGTGTGCACTTGTGATGGTTAGAATGCGGCTCATGATCATAAGGTTGCATCTCCTATTTATAAAGTGCTTCATCGTCATTGAGAGTGTTCGTGCGATTCACGAGTGGGGAAATGCCCAAAGGAGTATGACACACAGACGATCACGGAAAGTTAGGAATCAGTCCCAAACGACAGCCTTACCAATCTGACCTACTTGTTTAGCTACCAATCGTGCGCCTCTTGTAGGTTTGTCTGTTGTAGCTTTGTGGTCGGGTGCGTCCGGAGGTGTTGCTTGGCCTGTCCTCCTCGCCATTGCTTCATCGATTTCGGTCGCCAACGCTGCGCTAGAAGAAATGGCAGAAGGGCTACGCCGTCTTCCACTCCGTTTTGGTTCAGTGGAAGATGCCTCACCATGAGGGCCTCTGCAAACAAGGCGACCAAGTACAACTTGTCGAAGTAGTTGAATATCGTGCAGTATGAAGGAGCATGTAGAGTGTTTGTGCTCAGCGTTACACGATGCAAAACTCGCATGATATACGTGTACGGGGTGTTGTCGGCGTTGGCACAGATCACCAGCACAACGACCAAATCAGCAACGGCGTTGGACTCCTTCTAGTCCGTGAACACGATGAAATCGATCAATATAACGGAAAAAAGCAACTGCATCGTCATTGGACGCCAAGGTTCATCAGGCCACAACACCGAAGCGAAATCATTATCAGTCCGGGAAGCACGTTTACTTAACTGCAAAAGCGCAGTCCGGGAACCGTGACACGACAACTTGATTCATGGGCCATGAATCATGGCTGTCATTAAGACATTTTCGGCGCAGAACCTCGGGGTTTATTGCTTGGTCATTCCGCCTGAACAAATGCAACGAACCATTTATTATGTTTTTTTTTCTCTCGTATTCATACGAATTAGTTTTTTTTTTTTTACTTTCCAGAAGTGTTTACCGTGCCAACACTTTTAATGCAGACGTCATCACTTCACCTTCTCTCGGCCGCCATGCCTTCCTCACACCGCCCGCTGTACGTGCGCGTGCTGGACCACGTGCTGCGCCACAGCTTCGGACATCCATGGAGCGTGCAGCTACTGGCATTGGGCTCGCTGGGTTTGCTGCTGGGCTTCTCGCTGGTAGCGCTGGCGCCCTGGCTCACGGACGAGTCGCATGACTATTTGAGGCAATTTGTGCCCTCAATTACTCTGGAATTCGACTCATTCGCTGTGGATCACCTCGTTGTGGGCGTTGCCATCTCTCCGCCGGTGATATGGCTTCTTTTGGTGCACATCGCGTACTCGCAGGTCTCGTCCCGGTTGGAGGCGGCATTGCTGCTACTTCGCGTGGCCAGTTGCCTCACTGTGAGTGCTGCACTCACAGTACTGCTCACCGAGTTTTTGAGTCGCAGGGCGACGCTGGCCCTGGTGGCATTGGCCTACGCCTCATTGGGGATTCTGTACTCATGGAGCGTTCCCGTCTGGAAATGGTACCAAGAAGAAGCTCGAGTGAAAGGGCTGGTGGGGTTTCTACCGTCTTCTATCCAAGAACTTTTACTACAAACTTCGTTGCTGGAGTGGCTGACCGACACCAGTTTTTCGGAAAAAATGGCTCCATTTTTGCCGTTTCTACTGCCTTTAACAAGGGCCGAGCAGATGCAACTCATGGAGCAAATGCCTCCTGATGCTCAAGTGATGATGACCAAGCCAGGACTGTTGCCACTGCTGCCGGACTCGGTGCAGAAGGTATTGCTGCCGGAGGATAGTGACAGCGATCGTGGTGAAGACGAGCAGGAAGTGGAGGAACAAGGAACGTTGGTGGCGATGCAGGAAGAAGAACAGCAGATCAGATCGCAGCAGAGGAAGCTGCTGACACTCACGCCGTCCACGCAAGCGGGCTTCGACTTCCACCGTCAAGACGTCGTGGACTCGGTGCGCACGCCGCCATCGCGCGAGCAGGTGCTGAACGAGATCGTGACTTCGCGGGTGTGGAACGGCTGCAAGGAGATAGTCAAGATGCCGTCGTCCAAGACGCTGAACCGCACGGCCGCCATGTCGAGTGCTCTGCTGGTCATGCAGCTGTACGCGTCGCGAGGCAGTCGACGCGTGTTCCTCACGTTGGTGCAGTTTGTCGCGGCCTCGGCGCTCAGTTCCGTGGCGTGCTGTGCGATCTTCCTGCGTTTCGTGCAACTGTTGGATCTCAAGTGGACGTCGACTCACACGGTGCCTCTGCTACGCTATGCGCGGCAGTACTTGCTCAGCAACGGTAGCGCCGGAACGCCGCAGCTTTCGGATCAGGCTGCGAATGGAGGGTCAGTGACGCTGCGCAAGGCGGCTTCGTCGGTGTCCGTGGTGGTAGCTGCGCTGTATGTGCTCCGCAAGTTGCGTCGATAAAGTAAGTATGCAAAAGTGGAGCGATGGAAAGTCGCATTGGAGAACTTCGGTAATTTAGGCCTTCTAATAGCTTCCTTGGGGAAATGAGTCTCATTAACCACAGATTGCCGAAGCGCAGATACCGACGTGATGCCAACAACTTTCGTGATCAGTCCACGCAGCGACGACGGATTTGCAAGTGCACGATGCGGAAAAAAACACTTGCTGCGGGGGCTTGAGGTTAGAAAGAGGGGGAGGGGTAAGTAATATACACATTAGTAGTGAAGAGCTCGGTCTCACCAAGACCGATTCCCTTGTTCACGGTGGTTAAGAGATCTTACTGGTGGTGCTAGTCAATGGGGAAACCAGGCAAGCTTCGAAGTACTTCTCTTCACCAACGTAGTGAATCTCATGAAATGCCGTGTGGAATACTTCTAGAAGTACTATAATACGTCGCAGTACGAATTTTCCTAAAAAGAAATAAGGCCAAGGAAACTCTTCAAGCTCCATCTGTTCTTAAGTCGCCTCCCATTCCAGGCTGGGATCGACTTTCAGATGGTGCCAGCAGACACCATCCCGCATCCAATCTTGGTCCCTCGAAACGATGGTGGGAAGAGTTCAAAAGTGATGGTGCACCGGATATATCTACCGTCGTGTTGCCACGTGCAGTTCCAGCACTCAATGCCCTTCCTGGAAGGCTTCCAGGCATGTCTGCGTCGCGTTGGAGACTATATTTCCTCAGGTTACATTCCATTCAATTAGCGCACATTTGGTGCGTAACTCAACTAGCAATGGCTGTGTGCCAGGAATCACTACGACGCTTAGCCCTCTTCGATTTTACGAGCTGTTCTTCTCGTTCTCCTCGTCGATCATTTCGATCGCGTAAGGGCCGTACTTCAGGTTGCGGAAGTAGGACGCGTACGCTGTAGCGAGTGCCCAGTCGACCTGGCCGCCCTCGGCAATGAGCTTTTGGTTGACCTGCGTCGGAGTCAGCTTGGACTTATACCATGAGCGCATCTTGATCCGCCAGACGAGTGACTTGAGACCGGAAAATGCGGCTCGTTCTTCGTCTGTTTCCCATTCTTCATCTTCCTCGAGAGTGTCGACGCTCTTCAGGAGGCGGTGGTCAACCATGACGTTCGGCTCCAGGTCCGAAGGCGCAACCTTGGAGATCTGCTCCGAGTTCGCGGCCGAGACGCCATTGTTGCCAGCCAGGAGGGCAACCGCAGCCACGAGAACGGCGTAGTAGAAGCGCATAGTTGGTCGAGACAGTCGTTCAGTTGAGCTTGTGCACTGGATGGCAAGTTTCGAACTGGGGGAAGTGACAGTCGTTAAAATCGTTATCAGGAGCGAAAAACAAGGCTTTCGGTCGCACGGGAACTGTACATGTATGTGTAATAGCCGCTGTGACTCGGTCTCTTCTTGGGATTGTGTGCGTAGCTCCCACCTCGCGGAACATTTCCATGCTGTTTTCGAGCTTATCACGAAAGTCCAAGACGGAATTTCGAAGAGAACGCGGAAGCTGTCGAACCGCAGGCTCAAGCCCCTGCTCATGGAAAGAAAACATAGACTGGTTTCGCTACCGTCTTCGCGAGGCGGGCGTAGGCGTAATATCAAGGAGAATAGACTCTTTTCCCGAGTCTAAAGTCGGGCGGCGTGATTTTTGAACGCTACACGACTAACCCAACACTTTTCCAGCTTCAGAACGGCTCCTTCAGATAGTTCAAACACTACAGTATATACTCATCAATTTCTTGGACCGATTCGCTCGCCGAGAGTTCCAACACGTATCGATCTCCACGACAGCATGTAAGATAGGTCGTTGTCTATTTCCAGAGAAGCCATGGTGTGTTCACGATTCGTGACAGACGAGTGTGTCGGGGTATCTGGGGTCGCTGCAACCTGAAAGTATTCTACTTCTGTAAAAATGCATAACACTTTGATTATACCCAAGCTCTCGTATTTTTACTATGTAGTACTGCAGTACTACTTACTTCACTCGAAGTATCTCTGAAGACAAAGACAAAAAATTTAACGCGGAGCGTGCGTGGTGGTCGTCAATCTGCTTTCATCCTCTCGAGTTGAGCTATACTTCAAGTAAGCAGCTCTATTTGAACTTATGTTCGCCAACCTATGAAAGCCTCCACTCCTCTCGCAGCTCATTCGTTTTGGAAAATGCAACCGTGTGGATCTTTCCGGCTTACAAAAATCATGCCACCTTCGTCTTCGCTTCTTTCTCTCTCTGAGCAACTTTGTAGAAGACCGAGTACTGGTTCCACAAGTCGTAGTTCTTGGTGTTCACCGTTGTTCCGGTGCCAACCTTCAGCATCGCCTTGATATCGTCCGGGCTTTTGTTCAGCCTAAACCAGTTTTCGAACTTGGCCATCGTGTAGCGCTGGCTGAGCGTTGCCTGGCCAACCTTCGTGTTCTTCACCTTCTCCACGAATGCCTTGAGCTTAGCCACAATCCTTTTAACGATCGGAGCCGTGTTCAACTTCGCTGCAATCGGCTTGAGGATCGGGGTGAGTTTATCCGCGATGGGCTTCAGCTTCCCTGTGAACGTGTCTGCGATCGGTTTGAGTCTCACCGCGATCGCCAGCGTCTTGTCCGTCAGCTTCTCCACTGTAGGGGTGAGTCTTTTCGCCATCGTTTTTAGTTTGTCGGAGGCTGGCTTGAGCTTTTCTGTGAGGCTGGTCAATCCTGGAATGGCTCGCTCCTCGTCCGCATCGCCATCCGCTTCGGTTGCGCTCTCCACTCTCAGGAACCTTTCGTGGTGTGCCTCTACATTCAACACACGAGCGACGAGCGGGATGTCTGCAGTATTCGCAGCGGGGTTCTTGGACTGGTTCGAGTCAACCGCAGCCAAAGCCGCATCGCAGCTCGCAAAGAGAGCGACAACTGCTGCCATCGCGACGAAAGCGAGACGCATGGCGGCCATGCGCTTACAGGAAACGTGGGCGTAGGAACCGCTGATCGGAGAATGGAACTTTGCTGGTGTACACGTACAGGAAGCAGCCCAGCCGTTCAAATCCTAGGAGCGCACATTTGGATTGCCGGAAATTGCTGTGCGTGCCCTAGGCAAACAGCAAACCACAAACTGCTCGTAAACTTCCTGCACGTATCGATGCCTTAGCACCATTTACGTTGGTGAACCATAGCCTATCGCTCAAATGCAGGTGCTCGTGGTCAACTGTTTCAGGACGGATCGATACCAGTAACACACCTGTGAGGCATTCGTCTGACCAACCCACTGAAATGTTTTGTGTTAGCTTGAGTATTGACAGCGGACTCTGTCGAACGGAGCAAGGTCTACCTGCATCGCCACTTAGATCGACTGTAGCCACTTGGCCAGCTCGTCGCGGTCGCGCTGGTAGCACGCGCTCTTGACGCGGATGCGCTCCAGCGCGGCGTCCAACAAGCGTGTGTACGACGAGTGCTTGCGCGTCTCCAAGAACTTTTCCACTTCGTGCGCGTGCGCCTCGCTCTGGAAGCGCGAGACCACCGACATGACAATGCGCCCGACGATCAACGGACGGTACTGCTCGTTCAGCTCCGCCCAGTGCTCCTGCACGTACTTCCACGCGAACTCGGCGCCTGGCGCGTCGGCCGCCACGCTACTGAAGACGTACTGGATGTCCTGCGAGCGCACGGTCTTCAGCCCCCACGTGATCACGTCGCGCTTGAGCTCCAGCGACTTGAACAGACCCAGCGCCGTGAGGCAGTCCAGCTTCTCCTCGATGAAGTTACTGGCCTCGTACCTCTCGCGCAGCTGCTTCAGGTGCGCGGCATCGCCGCGACGAGCCTGCGCGTTGAACACGACGCCACGCAGATCGGCCGACAGCGCGGAGCTGTCGTCGAAATACGCTTGGAAAAGACGCTGCGCCTCGGCGATCACTTCAGGGTCTTCGCCCAAGGCCAACATGCTGATGACATCGCGACGGAACGGAGCGACCGTCGAGCTTTCGCCCTCCGCTGCCGCCCACGTCAGCCGCTTCATGATCGACGCAAACAACTGACGGATGTAAGCCTGGAGCTTCGGGTAGAACGCATCGGCGCTGTAGAGCGTGCTGTAGAAGCGCAGGTTGGACGAGATCTCCTTCCAGCACAGGTGCTCCGGTTCCTCCGCGTACGCGAAGCTGAAGTCCAGCGCGCGAGACACTGGCAGCTCGCCGCTGCGAGCGAAGGCGAAGATGCTGTTCAGCAGACTCATGCGGTCCACGGCTCCCAAGGCCTTCTCGCGCACGGGGGTCTGCAGACGCTTCCAGCCTTCCGGAGAGTAGTTTACCAGGAAGAACCCGGCCTGGTTCGCGTTCAACTTAATCCACGACGAGCTGTCGGTGCTGCGCAGCTTGGCCGCCAGTGCGTCGGACGGCGCGCTGCGCTCCCAGATACCCAGTCGTTGGTTCTCCTTGGGCTTGTCCGACGCGACGAAGGTCAGCGGCACATCCCACGCCACGCCAGCGTCGGCTTTTAAGGTTGCAGCCTTGAGCGTTTGGTCCGCCAGGAAGCGCTCCTGCCTCAGAGAGCCGTCGTCCGACAGCGTCACCATCGGGTACCCGGTCTGGCTGGTCCATCCGCTGGCCAGCGCCGTGATGTGCTGGCCAGAGGCTTGCTCCAGCGACGCCCACAGGTCCTGCGTCTGCGCGTTGCGGTAGCTGAACTTGACGAGGTATTCGTGGATGCCGCGGTAGAACACGTCGCGGCCGAGAAACTCGGACAGCATGCGGATGACGCTGGCGCCCTTGGCGTACGAGATGACGTCGAAGATCTGGTCCACCTCGTCCGGGTGGTTCACTTTGACCTCGATCGGGTGCGACGTGAGCATGCAGTCCTTGCCCATCGCGACGCTCATGGTGATGTCCTGGACAAAGACCTCCCAGACGTTCCACTCGGGGAAGACGCTGTGCACAGCCTCGAACTCCATGAAGCGCGCGAAGCCCTCGTTCAGCCACAAGCCCGTCCACCACTCCATGGTCACGAGGTTGCCGAACCACTGGTGGGCGATTTCGTGGCACACGGTGCGCGCCGTGGCCATCTTCTGTCCGAAGCTACTGAGCTGCTCGTCGATCAGCAGCCGCGTCTCTCGATACGTGACGACGCCCCAGTTCTCCATGGCGCCGGCCGCGAAGTCCGGGATGGCCAGCATGTCGAGCTTCTTGAGCGGGTACGGGATGCCGAAGCGCTGCGAGTAGAAGGACAGCGCCTTGGCGCCCACGTCCAGCGCGAACTTGCCGCGCTCGCTGCGCCCCACGGGCGTGTACACCGACACGAGCACGCCCTCGTCCGTGACGGTGGACACGTGGTCGAACTCGCCCACCACCATGCCCACGAGGTACGTGGACATGACGGGCGTCTCGGCGAAGTGCCAGACCTTCTCTAAAGTCGACGTCTTGCTCCGACTGAGTGTCCTCAAGTGGGCGTTCTTTCTGGGACGTACCAACGTCTGCACCACGTGCGTATTGGAGATGGCCGTGAGCTCGGCGTCGCAGGCCAAAGAGATCTCGAACGTGGCCTTGATGGCCGGTTCGTCCCAGCACGCGAACGCTCGGCGCGCGTCGCAGGCCTCGAACTGCGTGACGGCCATGACGCGCGTCTCGCCTGCCAGTTCGTGTTCATATTCGCTGCGGTAGAAGCCGTGGAGCTTGTCGTTGAGCTCTCCGTGGCAGGTCAGGGTCAATTCTGCCTTAGCCCCTGCCGGTAGCTCTTCGGATAAGTGCACTTCAACGGCCTGGTCCTCGGTTAAGTAGCGGATCTCCTCGCACTTGATCGGTGAGCTGCGGTCCGCGATAGTGACGCTGACGTCGAACACGTGCAGCTCCAGCGCGTGGAAGGTGATGACCCGCGTGGATTGGCGCACGACCAGCGCCACGCGCTCTTGCAGCTCGAAGCGGAGGCGGTCCAGGTCTACGGCATAGTCCAGGAAGTACTTGGAGGGCGCCACGCACGTCGGCAGGCGCGCGAACGGCTTGGTCATCGCGGAGTGCGTGAGAGGGGGGGGGGGGGGGGTGCGGGGGAGGAGGACCCCCCAGTGCCAAACACCGGGAGTTGGATTTTACAAATTATTTCCAATTTTAAATTTGGGGAAGCCGCGGAAGGAG
>JAABLK010000522.1:17500-24166 GCA_012295415.1 Phytophthora chlamydospora | reverse complement strand
GAGTCGGGCAATTGGAATGAGAACAATTTAAATCCCTTAACGAGGATCAATTGGAGGGCAAGTCTGGTTTAATAGTGGTTTATTATTTGGATTTTAAAAGAAAGAAAAATCGCTAAACTAGACGTGCGAAGAATGCGAACGACTTACTATAAAATCGCAGTTCTTGAGATGAGATGATAAGATCTTGAGGTAAGTTGGCTTAATGCCATCGTCGTGTTGTAGCGCGAAATGAATCGGAGGTCAGTCCTTGCGGCAATCCAACCGCTCCGCGCACCCATTTTCGAATGGGGCCTACCTCTCCGGAGGACCGTGTAACGCAGTTTCTTGGGGCAAGCCGTCTTTATGGTACGAGTACGTGGCTACCCTGTTCGAGAAGTTGTTAATCATTTCAGCCAGATGGGATTACTCCCTGCCTGCAAACGATCTCTGTTGGATCTTGAGTCATCACTTGAACATTTCTTGGCGCGAAAGCGGCAGGATCCCCAAAAATGAAAAGAAGATATCGTGGCCAAAGCTGCCGATTAAAGCAACTTGCTTTCGCGAAATCCCCAATTGAAGTGAAGTCGGCTAGTTGTCGTCGATGTACTTGAGCAAACTCCATCTTCCCCGTTGACCGCGACGAAAAAAGAGAGAAGAAGAGAGAGAAGAGAGAGAAAGCCTCAGGAATTGTTGGTGTTAATCCACTCGAGAGATCTTGGCGTAAAGTGTTTAGTCCGTCCTTGCTTTCTTGTTCTTGTTGCTGCGGCGAGTCTTGGCCTTGCGTTTGAGGCGGCGGTGTAGTTCAGGAACTATGAAATCGTCGTCGGCTTGATCTTCCTCCGCGAAGGATACACGATAAACCCCGCGAACTCGAAATAGCCATTCTTCAGTGTCCGTCAACCCCATCCACGTGCTGTTGTCGTAGACTTGGTGGGAGCGCCGTTGGCCGATCACTCGCAGAGCCATACAATGGCTGAGCATTTCTGACAAGTCGCAGTGTACCAAGTAAGAGCCTGGGAGCAAGTCCAAACCGAAGATGGCGTCGATACCCTTGCCGTCACCCCGGAATAGGTTGGTCCACAGGCGGTCCCTGCGGATAGAGTGGGCGTGGATGTCGTTGTTCTTCTCCACCCACTTGAGCAATAGAAACGTCTTGGAAATGCCAATGCCTTCCGCCGCGTCGATACCTTGATCCGCGCAGAAGTTGTCCCAGAGCTCTTTGGTAATAAGCGGTGGGTAGTTGGCCGCGACGTACAGCGCGTTGATGGCTTGGGCCACACAATCCCCTGCTTCCGATGCCTGCATGTAGCGTCGGTACTCCTTGAGGCCGCGCATGTACGTAATGTACGGCTTGGTCTGGCGTTTGTCGTCGTCATACCACCAATCCACCCAGTCACAGGGTCCCGTTTGGCCATCTTCTTCCAGGTACTTGCGAGGTACCCACTCACTGTGACCATCAGTGTAGCGGACTTGGTAGCAACGCCCGCGGACGGGGTCGTCCTTGCGGTCGTCGACAATGATGAAGGGGTATTGCTCCTCTGTCATGCCCGAGGTCCCTGAGGCAACACGCGCTTGGCGTGGGCATGGTTGCGTGGGCTTGACAACACCTGAACGGAGCTGCATGCCGGCCGATGCTTGGAGTACTTGGTTGCGGATACGCTCCGTCCGGTCAGCCTCTTCGGCGCGTTCTTGGTTTTCTTGAGTGTTTAGCTGCCGGATAACAGTGAGAAGCTCGAAGGTGCCGTCGTCTTCCGTGACCGTTGGAGGGGTTGTCTCGATGGCAGATGGCACTGGGGTCGGGGTCTCGGCCATAGCAGCGGCTGGTACCGACGTCACATCTGGAGCGCTGGGCTGGGCTGGTCCCCGGAGGCCGGCCGCTAGGGCTGCTTCCAGCGGGCTGAGGGAGTCGGGCTCGGCTTCGTCGTCACTAGCACTGGAGCCGCTGGTATTGAAGTCGCCGTCTCCGTCGCTGTCGCTGTCGTTGTTGCTGTTGCTTCCGCTGCCACTACCGCTGGGGCCGGAGGGGCTGGTACTTGCAATCGCCTCATGGTCGGAGTCGTGGTCGTGGTCGGGCCGCACCGCCGCCACTACGTCCCTTATCATTGCGTCTGAGTCCGCCGTTACCGGGGCGGTCCGTACAGGCTCAGCGGTGGCGAGGCCCCACATGGACGCACCCGCGCCGTGCGAGCTCCATAGGACCAGTTGGGTGCAGGTAGACTCAGGCGAAGTCATGGGGGGGTAGTGGGGCGGCCGGATGACAGGGCCCTGCGTGGGTGTACCCGCGCCTGGTGGGCACCATAGGACCCACGCAGTGCAGGGAGGTTCAGTCGAAGTCATGGAGGAGAAGTGGGGTGGTCTGGTGACGAGTTGGGACGGACGTCCGGCGGCTTGAGCTTGACTTGGCAAATTCAGGAATGACCGATCTCCGGCCATGCGCTGCCACTCATTGGTCCCCTCTCTAATCTGATCAGGGGACCTTGCGAAAATGATATCGTTATCGGAAGGGAGGTCATGTAGCCATGTGTGTGGACCCTCCGGGATGTGATCCAAGAGCCTCCATATGCTGATATCAGGATGCGAAGGGGCCTGCGTGGACTTGATACAGGGAGAGTTGTTGTCACCGCAGTGAGTACAAGCAACCGTCGGGGCAGATATATCCAGTAAGGGAGACGATCGAGGTGGCAGGAAGCCGTGGCTGTCGGTCTGGCGAGGCGGTGATGCCTGCCTCGGCCCGCCCGCGGGTAGCACTGTGTTACACACTGGTACTGGTGGGGGGCTGGTTTCGAGGGGTCCATGACCGGCAAAGAGCTTTAAGGCGCGGATTTCCACTGCCGCTGAGCCGTTGCAGGTGGAGTTGAATATATGCCTTGGCGCGTTCCCGGACAAACTCCATGTTCGAGACACTTCCATTCCAAAGACAGTCATTCCGGTGAAGCCACAGCATGTACAGCACGCTGCACCGGACCACGTTGAACACACGGAGAATATTGTGGCTTCCGTAAGCAGCGAGGTGCTGCGGGGAGACAGCAAGTCGCTGGAGGTACACGACCGTAGGCCAGGAAACGGCATGCTCCAGGAGACGATTGATTGCCGGTAGAAAGAATTCCCAGACGGTGTGTGCAATGGAGCATCTCCAAAAGAGATGCTCCGCGTTTTCCACAATGCCGCAGCCGTGAATGCACAGCACGTCGTCCGTTTGATGGCGATACTTGAGGCGCACATTGAGTCCATTGTGCTGGAGACGAAACTTGATATCGCTGAGGATTGGCAGCAGATCGCGGTCCAAGCCACGCTCTCGGCGCCACAGATCCTTCCAATCCGGTTCGTCTGTAATTCCAAGCGGTCGATGGGGCTGCCGTTTGATGGCAGGAAGTTTGTGCAGCAAATGGTAGAATTCGTGGTTCATTCCATTGATGAAGAGGACCTTGTCGAACGTCCACGCATGCGAGGCAGCACAGAACTGGGCTTGCAGATGGGGTCCCTCCACCGGCTTAGCAGTAACGTCCAGGCCAAGGAGTCGAACGACTTGGCGGGAGAAGAATCCGGCAGCAAAGGACCACTTGCCCGGTGTGTCAAAGTTTTCTTCGCCAAGAATGGCCTTGCAGAGGTCTCGCGTTGGCAGCTGTCCATGACTGTTCACGAAATCTTGGAGGCGGACGTAACCTTGCGAGATGAAGAGGCGGGAGTTCTTGGAGGCTGGCCCTGTAAGCCGACCCGTCTTGCTTGCATGCAGGAAGCGGTTGTACCAGTACGGAATCTCCATGGTCGCCCACGTGAACGCTTCCAGCGTGCAGTGGGTCCCGACGAGTCCGTGCCATGTTCGAAGAGGTTCGATCCAGAACGGGGCGAGTCCACACCAAGGCTCTTGCACGGTGAGCCCACCCGGGATCGGGGCGTACAGAATGTCGAAGCCGACGCTGCCGTACTCCAGCGGTTCTTGGAACAGGGCAAACGCAGGCGCAAACCACCGAGGAGTTCGGTGCGCGACAGCGACGGAGTGCATCGCGTCGCGCAAGGAGCACAATTGAAGAGCGTGACTGAAGGCGAGGGTCTCAGGCAGGCCGAGGCCGCCTTGCGACGTAGGCCAGTAGAGCCATTCTTCCGCCATGGGGCCTCGGACGTCACGCGTTTCGGAGATATCCTTCTTGAACAGGAAAGACTTGCAGAGGCGCTTCACTTGTTTCACGACGTCCGCGGGCACTCGCGTTACCGCCGCCGTGTACCAGAGCAAGGGGAGCACTATGGCACGCAGAATAACTGCCCGTCCACGAAGTGTCCGAGCACGATACCGCCAGAGACGACACCTTTCCACCATCGCCTTCAGGAGTTTCGGGAAACGGGAGCTTGTTGGAAGCGACGGGCTCACAAGAATACCAAGGAGGCGTACCGCGCCCTCATCTGGCGTGACGTCCCATCCAGCGCCCTCCAGCGTGCTCCGGAGTTCCGGCGGCAACGGCTTGAAGGGGAAGATGTGGGTCTTGTGGACGTTGAGGCGAAGACCAGCAGCAACAGCGTACAGCGTAACGGCGGCAATGAACTCCGGGGCACACCCGAGGTCGCGCAGAAGTCCAGTGCAGTCGTCTGCGAAAGCAAGCAGGTGGTGAGCCTCCGCATCACCCGGAACGTTGAGGCCGAGGTGACCCGTTTTCTCGCGCAAGAAGCAGAGAAGAGGCTCGATGAACAGGACGAAGAGCGCTGGTGACAGCGGGTCACCTTGCCTGACGCCACAGCCGAGCTCAAAGAACTTGCTCGCGGTTCCATTCACTAGGACACTCACTAGCGTGTGTCGAAAGAAGGTCATGATCCAGTCGCAGAAGACGTCGCCAAAGTTCATGTGCCGTAGAACCAGTAGCAATGCCGCCCAGAGGACACTGTCAAAGGCTTTGGCGTAGTCGAGAAGAACAGCGCCGGCACGGCCCCAGCCGAGGCGTTTTGCCAGCGTTTGAAGGTCCTGGAACCGTAGCAGAGCATGACGAATCGACCGACCCTTGACGAAACCAGTTTGATCCGAATGCAATAGCAGCGGAAGAACATCACGGAGGCGCCAAGCTAATATCTTCGGTCCAAACTTGGCATCGTGGTTGAGCAGCGTAATGGGGCGATAGTTACTTGGAAGGCTACGATCGCCCCCCTTGAACAATAGCGAGATGTAAGCTTTCCGTTGAGACTTGGACATCTTGCCTCGGTCGAAGTTGTTGGCGTATACAATTTCGTACACGTGCGCCCAAAGCGAAGTGTTGAGCTGGTAGTACTCAGCTGGTAACCCATCGTACCCAGCCGACCGACCTTTCGGAGAGTTGTGTATCGCCCAGTAGAAGTCATTCGCTGTGAAGGGAGCATCGAGCATGCTTCGCTGTTCCTCCGTAAGACGAGCTGTCGTGTACTTGAGCAAGCCTTGGAGGTCGACAGGGTTGTAACGACGAGGAGATGTGGTCTCGCGTAGATCCCACGAGGGAGACTGGAAGAGGGACCCCCAATATTGGCGGTGTGCCTCTGCCATCTCCACTGCGTCATCCGTCGTCGTACCATCGGTTCGCGTAACGTTGGGAATCGTAACGCTGTGAGCGCTTGTCGTGGGGGACCGGAAAAAGTATGCGGAGCCCTGCTCGCCTTCCGTGATGTCACGGTCGAACTTGGTCTTCTCTCGGCGGTCCGCGAAGAGATCGTCTTGCGCCTTCAATGCGCTGCGAGCGTCGGTCAGTTCCTTGCGTGTTGCGTCAGACGGACAAGCGGCGTCGAGGGCCTTGGCCATGCGTACAGCCGTCCTGAGCATCGCTAGTCGTTCGTCGTCTTTATTCTTCAGGGCGCGTTGCATTTCTTGGAGAAACTTCCGGTCAGCAGCTTTGTGCTCGTCCAGAAGGATGCCTGGGTTGGACCCGGGGAACCAGCGGAGTCGTTTCGCAAGGCACTCGAGCGTTCCTGCGAGGGTTGTCTTTACCAATGGAACATCTAGTAGCCAGCGTGGGCATTTCCACGGCAGTCGCTTCGCACCGGGGTGGTTCGGCGACGCTAAGTGGAACTCCACAGGGTAGTGGTCTTCATGAAGCCACTTTTTCTCGGTGACGTAACGGGAGCCTTGGTAGTTGGCGTCGAATAGGTCCGTGGTCACGAGGCAGTAGTCGATGCGGTTCCGTTGGTCTGGGCCGGAGAAGAGGCGCATTTCCGGGAAGGTGGCCCTCCACGGATCCATGACGCCGAGTTCCAGCATCCAGACATCCAGCTCGTCACGACCTAAGTCGTGCGGGTACGGAGTCACTTCGTCGAGCAGCGGGTCCAGTGGCGTGTTGAGATCGCCAAGGACGATATGGTTGGCCGCATCCGGAAACCGGGTGGGCAGAGAGTCAAAAAAGCGCTTGCGTTCAGCGACGGCCACCGGTGCGTAGACAACGTGGATGAAAACCCGAAGGTTCTCGACCGTAGCGTCCAGCACGAGGTAGCGGGGCTGTTGCGCAGCGCTGGCGTAGCGAGAGGTCACATCCTCCACAGAGGTGAAGGGATGTGAGCCAGAGAGAATGAGGGCAACACCATTGCGTCCGGTGAAGTCGTCGTCGTTGCGTTGGGACCAAAAGACTTGAGCCTTCGAGTCCGCAGAGTTGATGTAGCTCGTCACGATCCGGAGATTGTCCGCCTTAGTGAACTTGGTCTCTTGGAAAGCGATGAGTTGGTAGTCCGCGAGCAGCTTGCCGA
>JAABLK010000522.1:0-7500 GCA_012295415.1 Phytophthora chlamydospora | reverse complement strand
TGGACGACGAGCGAGGACCAGCAGACGACGACGACGACGGACGAAGGTCGACAGCGGACAGCGGCGAGCGAGGAACGGCGGGACTAGTAAGTAGACCAGTAGATAGCGTAGACGCGAGCGTAGTCGTAGTTGTAGCTGGCGCAGGAGACGTAGTAGTAGTAGGCGTAGTCGACGTAGTAGTAGAAGGAGAAGTAACCACTAATCCAAAGGCGCGGCAAACTTGGTCGACCAAAAGTGCTCGTTGCTTGAACCCTTGCATCATAGCAGTTGCTCGAAACTTGCTTAGATGAAGCCGAATGTAGGCCAAAGCGTGGTGTTTCACGAATGGCGATGAAGTCGAGACGTCGGGATTGTAGAGTCGCTTGTTCCGATGGAGCCAAAGCGCACGCAAAACACAGCACCGCACTACCGAAAAGGTAACTTGAAATGCATATTCTCCATAGCGTCGAATAGCAGCAGGCCGAAGGCGAATAGCGCCGGGAAAAGCAACGCTCTGCCACGCGAAGTCTCCAACAATGAGACCTTCGAATGGCGGAAGGAAGAAGTCCCACTGATAGCGAGCCACCATGCATGACCAAAATAGGTGCTCAGCATCTTCGACAGAGTCGCAGCCATGGATGCAGTCGCAGGACGTGATGACTTCCGTATGCCAACCGAATTTATATCGAAAACCCAACGCATTGTGCTGAAGCCGATACTTGAGATCCGAGCAAACCGGTAGAACATGACGGTCCCAATTGAGTTCTCGTCGCCATAAGTCCTCCGGAGGATCAAAGTCACTCAGCCCAAGTTGCTTTAGTTGAAGGGGAGGGACACCTTGGTTCTTGCGCGCCTTCAAGAGTAACTTGACAAAGTCGCGATTGGTCATATCAATAACCCAGTGATGGTCCAAGCTCCACCCGTGCGTAGCAGACTCAACCCGAATCGGGCGAATTGGGCCAAAAGATGGCCCGCCCGGCGGGGAGATCAAGTTGAAGCGCGCGAGGGTAGTTGAGATCAGCAGCGTCCGTGAAGCGGGCCGTTCAAAGTCTTCCGCACGGAGTAGATCCAACAGTAGTTCTTCAGTAGCGAAATAACCATAGCGATCCACGAAGTCTTGTAAGCGGTTGAAGCCGAGCGCCTTGAGCATGCCGATAGTCGCCTTACTGACGTCAGCCAGAGGCAGCTTGGTTTTTCCAAACGCAAAGTGGAAGTTGTACCATAACGGCATCACTTGGGCGAACGGTTTCCAGTCCGTAGAGCCGTGGGAAAGATGTAGATCAGCCCACAGTCGTAGCGTAGTGGACCAGAAGTCGGGGAGACAGCCCCACTTCAAACCCTTCATGTTGGCGTAGAGAATGTCGAAGCCATCCCCAAGTGAGCCCAGAGCCTCCGAGAACAATTCCACTGCAGGACACATCCAGCGGGGAACCGTGTTGGTAGCACAAGTCGCGGCGATACTGTCGCGAAGGCACTTGAGATGCATGGCTTGAATGAAAGTCTTGGCGGGGGTCAACCCAAGACCACCGGAAGAAATAGTAGCGTAGATCCAATCTTTGTCGAACTTGCCAGCCACTGCAACTTCACTATCCGTGTCCTTCGAGTGAACGAAGTTGCGGATGATGATGTCGACAGTCTTGAGCACCGACGCAGGGACGCAGGTGACACTCGCAGTGTACCACAGCAACGGCAGAATGATGGTTTGCAAAAGCACCACTTTGCCACGTAGAGTTCTTGCACGATATTTCCAGATAGCACAGCGTGCACGGAGCTTGGTGATGACCGCGCTCAGTCGTTGCTGCGCCGTAACGGTAGCGCCTTGTAGGATACCAAGTAGTACAACCGTGTCGTACGGCCCCAGCACCTTTAAGTCGGTTCCTTCACGTAGTCGAGCCAGCTGGAGGCGGTTGACGTCCTTCGTAAACGGCATGATGCACGTCTTCTTCACGTTCAGGCGCAAACCAGCAGTCTTCGCATAGTCTTGGACAAGATCCAGAAACTCCTGCGCGTACTCCACCTTGGACAATAGGCCAGTACAGTCATCCGCAAAAGCCATGAGCAGGTGCGGGAGGGACATACCATCGACGTCGATACCACGACTCGAAAATCGAGCCCGTAAGTAGTTCAGCATAGGCTCCACGAAGAGAACAAAGAGTCCAGGAGAAAGTGGATCTCCTTGTCGTACTCCAGCGCCTAGCAGAAACGGATCGCCCGGCGAGTTGTTGAGCAAGATGCTCACTGAAGTCTGGTAGTAGAACGTCTTCACCCACGCTCGGAAGGTCGCACCAAACCCGAAGTGTTGAAGAACGAGATCCAGGGCGGGCCACAGCACACTGTCGAAAGCCTTGGCGAAGTCGATGAGCACCGCGCACGCGTCCGGATAGCGGTCCTTGCAGAGCTCTTGTATATCTTGAAACCGGAGAAGTAGATGGCGAATTGATCGGCCCGGAACAAACCCGCCTTGGTCTTCGTGTATCAGGAATGGTAGTACTTCTCCAAGCCGCCACGCCAAGACCTTGGGGCCTAACTTGGCGTCATGGTTCAGCAGAGTCAGCGGTCGATAGTTGCCAGGATCCGAGCGATCGCCCTTCTTGTACAACAGCGACAGGTGCGCGCGTCGCTGGAACTTCGTCATTTTCCCCTTGTCTAGTTGATAGTCGTGGATGACTTCGTAGATCCAGGCCCAGAGACTGGGGTCCACCTTGTAGTACTCGATGGGTAAACCGTCTGGTCCCGGGGCTTTCCCGTTCTCAGACTTCATGATCGCCCAGTACATGTCGTTGGCAGTAATAGGAGCATCCATTCGCGCTTGCTGTGCCGGCGTCAACCGCTTCACAGTATCCCGAAGAAATTCCAGGAGGCGGAGAGGCTGGTACGTAGCGTTGCGAAGGTGCTTGAGATCCGGTGAAGGAGACTGAAACAACTGACCCCAGAATTTTCGGTGCCCGTTCGCGATGTCAGCAGGGTCGTCCGTCACTGATCCGTCTTCTCGCTTGAACTCCGTGATAGGAGATCGTAGACAGTCTTGTTGAGGAGCTCGGAAGAAGTAACTCGTCGATCGTTCGCTCAGGTGCAAGTCAGCGGCAAACTTCTTGGACTCATTGCGTTCTTGGAGCATGGTGCGGTGTGCCTGTAGATCAGCCTTGGCTTGCGCCAACGCTGCCGTGTTGCACTCAATGGGAGCCTGGTTACAAAGGTCGTAGGCGTCATTGACAGCCTCGACCTTCACCGCCATTGCCCGAACGTCTCGGTTACGCAGCTCCAGCCAGCGCCTCCGGAGATATATGCAGTCCGAGCGTTTGTGCTCGTCGAGCAAGCAGCCTGGATTTGCGCCGGGGAAGATCTTGATACGCTCAGCAAGTTCTTCGACGGAGGCAGCCAGGTAGGTTTGTGCTTCCGTGTCCTTGAGCAGCCAGTGTGGGCAGCGCCAGGTTGAACGGGTAGTCTTCGGTAGGAACTTGGCTTGGAGGCGAAACTCCACCGGAATGTGGTCTTCATTGTTCCACTTGCGATCTCGTACATGACTAACCGTAGCGAGGTGTTCCTGGAGTAGGTCCACCGTCAGGAAACAGTAGTCAAGACGATTCTTGCGCGTGGGACTGGTATAGTCTCTCTCATCTGGATGAACAAAACGCCAGGCGTCCATGAGGCCCAGCGCATCCAGCCAGTCGCACATCTCCTCTCGGCCTGCTCCTGGGTGAAGCTGGGAGGGGGACGCTTGATCGAGAAAGTTGTCCATGGTGATGTTGAAGTCACCAACCACGATATGAGAAGCGCTCCTTCCATCATCATCGACAGCGCCGTCAGCGGTGAAGTCGTCGAAGTGGGTCGGGAGCGTGCGGAAAAATTCGCCACGCTGAGGTGGTTCATCAGGTGCGTACACGACGTGCAAGTACACCGATTCACCTCCAAGCGTGGTCTTGAGCAGTAGATAGCGGTTACGTAGCTGTTCCTTGTAGACGCGTGCTGTGAGATCTTCAACTTCGCCAAACGGAGAAGCCGTTGACAGCACTAGCCCAACGCCGTGTCGCTCGTTGAAAACGGGTGACGTGGTGTCGGACCAAAAGCAGCGCGCCCCAGAGTCGGCGACGTGGATAAAGTGTTCGTTGGTCTGCAGTGAGTCTTCTTTGTTGAACTTCGTCTCTTGAAACGCGACCAATTGATGCGTAGAGAGAAGTCGCTGGTACATGGGCAGATCCGGTTGATTCAGACCGTTCATGTTCAGCGAAACTCCGGTGAAGGACCATGCCTCCCTAGAGTTGAGGGACCACCAGACGAGAGGGGCCGGTCTCAACCGTAGCAGGCAGTGGAGCGCTCGCCAGATGATTCAGTGCTTCGTGCACATGAGCTGGCGTGCGCTTGTCCGTCAGGTAAGGCTTCACCGCGGCACTGTGTGCCAGGTAGAACAGATTCACGTCACTCCATAGCAGGTACGGGGAGTGCCGGAGCCGCTTGGGCGGCAAAGTGGCCGGTATCATCGCTTGGATCTTGACTGGGTCGAAGTAGGCCGCAGGTGCGAAGATCATCAAGAACAGGTCACAGATGGCGCTGTGGAGAGCATCTTCCTTCCGAGCAGAATCGGGGAAGAGATCGTCGAAGAAAGGATCCGCGCTGGCCTCGCTGCGGTTGAAGCGCAGCTGTAGACGGCCTTGCGCATCTCCAGTTTCACCGTCGGCAACAGGCTCGGCGCTGATCGCACGATAGACCGCGTGCGCCTTGAACAGCTGGGTTTGGCGAACTGAGGGGATCTTGAAGATTCGGCGGAAGTAGGCAGGCTGCTGCTGGATTGCAGCGAGCGTGTCTTCATGCGACGGCCACGTCAGCACTTCTTTGTCCAGGAACTCGTCGATGTAGCGTTGAAGCTCTTCGACCGAAGCTTGCTGAACCTTGAGCGGTAGCGCCTTTGTCGCCTTGAGACGGGTTGCTTCCTTTTGATGAGGGATGAGTGCAGAGTCGGCCGTAAAGCCAGAAACAGCTTCATCCATCCCATCTTCGTCTTGATCGCGAGCGTCAATCTCCAGACCAGGGGGCAGCGTCAGGTCGTACCCGTACTCCAGCAGCTCGGTGTACGAGTTCGGCGCGATCGGGATCGAGTAGATCAAGGCGTTGGGATCGGCGGGGTCTTCATGCACTTCACAAGGAAGGCGCCCTTCCGGCTCCATGTACATGGGGCCATCACGGTTGATGACGCCGTACTGCGAGTGCTGCACCAGTTTCCAATCAGGCGCGTTTTTCTCAGCAGCGTTGAAGATCAGGCGTCTGTCGGGTGTGGCTGACGCGCGGGCACCAGAGCCGCGCGTAACAGAGCCAGACGAAGAATCCAGTGGCACAGAGCCGCGCGAGGGATCCAGTGGCGTAGAGCCACGCGTGGGACCACTCTCTCCCGTACCCGAGCGCGCGCTATCGACAGACATGTCAGACTCTCGGCGTTGTTTCGGGCGGAGGGAAGGCGGTGTCACGTTGTTGTACTTCCGCATCCGGTGCTGAACGAAGCACGGCTTCTCGTCCGGATCGAAGGAGATCTCGCGAAGGGGCTCGCCATCAGGCTCGAAGAGACCAGGCGGGCAGCCAACGTGGTTGAAGTACACCGTGCGGCCTCGCGACTTGACTTGGCCGTGGACGTACGTCGGCGTAATCAGGATCGGACAGGCATCGCGGGCCATAAACCAGTCGTAGATGGCTTGGTCAGGCACATCTTTGGGAAGCCGGTTCAGGTCGACGAAGTAGAGCTTGTCGTACTTGGAATACTTCCTGATCGTGACGGGGATGTCGCAGACCAGAAGCTGGAGGTTGCCTAGACGCGTCAACGCATCATCCGACGTGCAGACAAACGAGATGCCGCGGCGGGTGACCCGGTTGAAGTCCCGGAGATGGACGAGACATTCGCGCCAGACAGCTGGTTGAGAGTCGGACGCAAGAGAGCACAGGATCTCGTCGATGCTGTGGTCGGTCGAAAGACGCGCGGCAGGGATCCACATCTGGGTGCAGTTCTTTGCCGCGACAGGTGTGGGCAGCGGCGCAAGCGCAGCGAAGCGACGATCCGTGTCCGTCGCCGTGACGTCATCGAGGCGATCGAGACTTGTCTCAAATTGCGAGTCGTCAGGCACCCATCGCGAAGCGGGACGCCTGGCGCCGCCACGTGTCGGCGTCGCGGAGCCAGTCGGTGGACGCGGCGGTGGCGAAGAAGAGGATGAACCCGTCGTGGGGCTCGTAGCGGCAGTGCCGGAGCCGGAGCGACCCGTGGTTGGCGCGGGCCTTGGCATGCTTGAAGCACGAAGAGTTGCTGTCGGCAGAGTCGATGACTTGTTCGAAGTCTGTATGGCCCACTAGCACCACCCTAGAAAGGGGGAGAACAGAAGCACTTCCCGAGGAAAGTTCAACCGCCCTAGTACCTTAACGCACGACCACGCTAAGCGGGAAGTGGGGCACTCGGCTGTGTATGCGCAGTACGGACGACACGAAGTCTCTGGCTTGAGCAACAGGCAGCACTCCGTGAAGAGTGGCTGACAAGCGCGGTGGCGGCGAAGGACAGCACTCCGCGAAGAGAAGCTGGCAGGCGCGGCGGCGGCGAGGGGCTTGAGCAGCAGGCAGGCAGCAACTCCGCGAAGAAGTGCTGTCGGCGGCGGCGTGGGCGGGGGTCTTCGACGGACGAAGACGGGGCGGCTTGAGTCGACTTGCGCTCGAGCTGGCAAATTGCGGAATGGGGAGTTTGGCTGGGGCGGCACATCTGTTAAATGATAACACAGGTGTCCTAAGGTGAGCTCAATGAGAACAGAAATCTCATGTAGAACAAAAGGGTAAAAGCTCACTTGATTTTGATTTTCAGTATGAATACAAACCGTGAAAGCGTGGCCTATCGATCCTTTAGTTCTTTAGAATTTTAAGCTAGAGGTGTCAGAAAAGTTACCACAGGGATAACTGGCTTGTGGCAGCCAAGCGTCCATAGCGACGTTGCTTTTTGATTCTTCGATGTCGGCTCTTCCTATCATTGCGAAGTAGAACTCGCCAATTGTTGGATTGTTCACCCACTAATAGGGAACGTGAGCTGGGTTTAGACCGTCGTGAGACAGGTTAGTTTTACCCTACTGATGAGTTCGTTGTCTAAACAG
This sequence comes from Phytophthora chlamydospora, assembly GCA_012295415.1. NCBI lineage: Eukaryota > Oomycota > Peronosporomycetes > Peronosporales > Peronosporaceae > Phytophthora > Phytophthora chlamydospora. Next base: position 412 of record JAABLK010000522.1, on the reverse strand, counting down.
TAATCCAACCCAGTACGAGAGGAACCGTTGGTTCAGATAATTGGTAACTGCGGTTAGCTGAAAAGCTAGTGCCGCCAAGCTACCATCTGTAGGATTATGGCTGAACGCCTCTAAGTCAGAATCCATGCTGGAATAGACGATAATCACCTTTCCCGATGTGCCGCGAATAGCGATAGGTGTCTTCTGGGCACCCAACATCATACAATTGCAACGCACTCCGCTGCCTGTCAAGTGCTGGCGGCGGAGAGTAGGCTGACTTGTAATTTCAAATATTGGGAAAGATAAATCCTTTGTAGACGACTTAACTACAGAACGGGGTGTTGTAAGCATGAGAGTAGTCTTGTACTACGATCTGCTGAGATTTAGCCCTTGTTCTATTGATTTGTTCAGAAATGAACATTTCCCCCCCCCC
>JAABLK010000521.1:0-24195 GCA_012295415.1 Phytophthora chlamydospora | reverse complement strand
TTCCTCTTGTGGGCTGGTACAGCCAAACGAAGTCGATAGTTTCGAGTTCAAAGTCGATTTTCAGTCGCCAGGGAAGGTTTTTTTCTGGTTCCCACGTCAACTCACGGTAGCCAACCCATTGAACCAAGTAGAACTCCAGGTTGTGAACCCATCTCTTCGCATAAAGCCGTTCGACGTCGTACAGCTCCTCTCGGCGCCCTCGCCTCGCTTGACGGTTGTTAAACAGCCCGGTACCGCTGGATATGACCAACGAGCTGGTCCTGGCTTCTTCTGTAGTGGGGGGGCTGGGACGGCAGACTCCTATTGATCTTGAGCCGATAGAACGATCCATCTGGCTTGCGCTGAAAGTTTCGGGCATGCTTCTTGCGTTTGCCAACCGGTGGCATCTTGTGAATTGAGGAAATGAGAGAACGAGTCGACACCAGCGCTTCCACATCTAGTCTGCGATGTACAGCGCTTATAAATATCGTCTTTTTTTAGAAATGAGCATTTTTTTTATAAGTGAGCAACATCAGAAAATCAAATAATATGATTGCAAATCGATACCATAAAATTTACAATCAACCAATCTTCAGGTTTAATGTACCTCAGTAGAGATCTATCTAGTTGGTGAGTTTTAACTTTTGAACTTTCGTATTGCACGTTATGACGATACGAGCCTCCATCTACCGACTTATCGGATCTGAATTAATTGCAATTATTTTGAAGTTTGTAGGCTGTGAAGGCAAACAGATTGATATACAATGAAAATTGATGAAGTTTTCGATAAACTATGTATGTTTCGTGCAATTGACTGTCCAGGTCTCCTACACGGCTGTGAAAATCACAGTGCATTTCGGGCCTGCTTGCGCTTGTGTTTGGGCTTTGGACCTGGTTTTAGACCCCGTTTGCCGAATCGCCCTGAATCTAGCTGGATCTGTGGGACAACCAGTGTCGTGTCAGTCTTGAGACTTACGTCTTTTGGCCAGGGTAGAAACCCGAACGAGTACGTTTCGCGAAAGTAAGCGATCGACATTTTCTTTGCATCGTACAGATCCTCGAGTCTGCAGCCATCTTGAATAGTAGCGCACACCGCGTGCACACAGGGAAAAGCTTTGTCTTGCCAATTTCCGCATGTGCATTCCTTGCCAGGGAGATCCACTACGCGCCATGTGTGGATGTGCCCCTGACGATTCTGTGGACCGAGATGCTGAATTGAGTACGCGCCGTCCATCAGCGGGATAAAATCGCACATCGAGGCAGCAATGGATAGGCCCTTGAGTTGCTTCTGCAGAATCGGCACCAGATTCGTTTCGGCTTGAGTTCGCGTCCAATTCACTGCCATTTGACGTTTTTCTGATGTCAGCTCACTAGTTTTCTGAAGTAGAGATTAAATCCACCCAAGGGCTTGGCGCTTCGAAGCTCGATACCCATCCAGTTATTGGCTTGTTCGGAGAGGTTGGAGGTGATTTCGTCGTATGTTGGCAAACCAAACGCCTCTTGAACTTGTACTTGACCCAGTGCTTCTGGTCGATGCCGTCGAGGAACTCCACTGCTACAGGTTTAGAGGCTGCAAGCTCACTGCGAAAGAGCTTGAAGTCATATTCACAGTCGCTGCGTGCCATTTAGCAGATGATACGCCTGTCGTCCGGCGACAGTCGTGCCCCCTTGCGATTGATGTTGTCCATTATATGCCGTGGACAAAAGCGATGGCCTGCTTGAGGAAACACTTCAGCAAATGAAGCCAGCAGGCCCTTTTGACGGTCTGACACCACGGTGAAACGCTCCAGGCCGGTCGCAGTCTTCGTCCAGGACATGAACCACTGCCAATTCGCATAATTCTCCACAGGAACCAGAGCTAGAGCGAACGGTATGACGTGATTGTTGAAGTCCTTGGTCGTAGCCACCAAATAGACGCCCCTCTTGTTCATCTCGCCCTTCATATGAGCGCCGTCAAAACCCAGCAGTAGCTTGCACATCTTGACAATGTGGATCCCAACACTAGGGAAGAAGCACGCCCGTCGGAATGTGGTATTATCCGTTTCTCTGTCGATTTTCCAGACGGAATCTGGATTTTTTTCGGTCATCGACTCGAAGTAGGCCTCCAGCTTCTGATAGCTTTCTGCTACATCGCCGCGGAGCCTATCCTCGATGTCGACTTTCATCCGAGAAATCAAGCTTCTGCCGACGTCGAACCCGCGTGAAAGCAAAAATTCGTGGACTGCTCTACCCGTTAGCGAGGCAGTCGTATCCTCATGCATGGGTAGCATCTCGTTCATGACCAAGGTAGCGAGAGCTTGAGCGTCCTGGGTTGTGTTGTGCAGCGCCGTCGCGGGTCGTTGAATTCTGCCCTCAACGCAAGGGGCTCGGGTGAAGCCCACGTACTTCGAGTGGTTGTGAGCGAAGTTAGCTCTGGTAATCTTCCAGACGCCGTCTAACCCGTACACATTGATGAAAAATGGGCACTCGAGCTGATTCGACGGCGTGTTTTGGTCGAAAAACTGCACCCCGTTCAGCTTCTTACACTGATACTTTGCGTTCCCTGAGTTGTTGTGCTTGACGCTTGTCTGTTTCACAAATATCTGGAAACCACACTTGATAGCAAACGCCTTGCAGTGCGCGCGGGCCAACTTCTGGGACGAAAACTCTTCCTCTGCGATATTATATTGTCGATCGTAGGCAGACCCGTACTCAGACGCAGAAGAATCGTCACATTTGACAGGCACATCAAGCCGAAGAAGGCCGAACTCTCGAGCAACACTAATGTCTGCAGCGTCAACCACGAAGCGCGCCGTGCCGAACCTGGCTGTTGGTTCTGTATCGTGGGCTTGAACTTGGTCGGACACGGTGGGTTGTACTTCTGTATCGTTTGTTTGCACTTTTTCGGACTCGGTGACCTGGGCTTGAACTGGCGAGATGGATTCTTCTTGTTGTTGGGCAATGGACTGATCTTCGACAGGTGTTGTCATTTGGAAAATGAAAATGTTGACGGCGTAGCAGCACGCGAATCTGAAACATAAGATAAAATTGGAACTTTTGTAGAACTATATTTGGAAATTGGGGCTTCGCTTCCGATATTGGAACTGAAAATAGTTTTCGGGCACGTAACTATCTTTGGCCACACTGCACATGGACAGCGGTAGAACCAAGCTTGGGATGCCACATTGCCATCCTTAACAATCTCCGTATCTAACAGCGTGCCTCGCTGCGTACCTAACAGCGTTTCTAACCAAACGTACTGTGAAAGGCGCGCCCAAGGTACATTACTGCGGTAGTTTTGGGAGAACCCAGTGCATAGGTACTGGATTCTGGAAATTGCTCCCAACAGACCTGAAATGGCAGTGTTCTCACAGCAGGTGGCTACATATATTATTAACCAATGGGAGGATAGAATCGTTAATCGTCGGGACTTCCGTCAATTCATTCTTCGCGATGTCGGCGATGATCGAGGTGCTTGATGAGGAGTTGCTGGGCGGGTGGAAGCCGCGCATGGGTATGCTGTCCGTGGACGAGAAGGTGGAGCAGGCCGAGCTACTCAAGCGCCAGGGCAACTTGCGGGTGAAGCAGGGCGAGCTCAAGCGCGCGCTGGCCGCGTACGCCAAGGTGTTCGCGTACGTGAACGGCCTGTCGGTGGCCGGCGACGCCATGTCCCAGTACGCGCAGGCGTCGGCCGGCATGTCGGCCACGCCGGAGCAGGGCGCGCAAATCCAGGCCGTCAAGGTGGCCGTGTGGGCCAACATGGCCCTGTGTCACCTCAAGCTCGGCCAGCACCCGGAGCGTGCGCTGAGCTGCTGCGACAAGGTGCTGGAGCTGGAACCGCAGCACAGCAAGGCCCGCTTCCGCAAGGCGCAGGCCATGGTGCAGCTGGCTCACTACGAGCGGGCCTACCAGCTGCTGAGCGAACTGCTGGACGAGGAGCCCAAGAACGCTGCCGTGCGCGGCGAGATGCGCGCGCTGCAGGTCAAAAAGCGCGCGTACGACGCCGAGGCCAGGGCCAAGGAGAAGAGCGCGTTCGGTAACATGTTCAAGTAGTGACGAAGAGCCGACGTCAATACGGCTCATGAGTAATGCAGACGTTGATTTACTTAGATACGGGGCTGCTGGTGATTCATGTTTTACTTCTCGTGCAGCAGGTGCGGCAAGACGCGAGACTTGATGGCCTCCATAAATTGCGTGTAGCTATGGCCGAAGCGGTTCTCCACGCTCGGGATCACCAGGTCCGTAACCTCTACGTTGACGCAGCGAGCCGTGGCCGCCACGGCCTGGCAGCCCGCGGCGGCCGGGCCATTCGGACCCGGTAGCTGCAGCGCCCAGAAGAGCTTGGTCAGCACGCCGTCGCGGGCCGAGAACACGTTGACGAACTTGCCTCCGTCCGGGTCGAGCGCGTCGGTGATGTTATCTAGGCCCTGGGCGTCAGGGATGAACGCCCCGGCGAAGCTCACGGCGTTGGCCACCGGCGGCAGGCCGTCGCCTCTCTTTTCAGCCCGCAGCTTGGCCATCTCCTGGAGCGCGCTGTAGATGACGGCGCCGCCGAGCGAGTGGCCGAACAGCGAGATCTTGCGGCCTCGCAGTAGCGTCGGCTGCTCGGCCAGTACTTGCGCGAGCAGCACGCCCACCTGCTCCGCCTTGCCCTGCGCGCTGTGCCACGGGTTGGCCGTGAAGTGTGCGACCATGGCCGACACCGATGAGCTGCCGAGGTTGTCGTTCAGGTGTGTGCAGAAGTTGTTCCAGGCCGCGGCATCGCCGGCCTCCCACTGCACGGCGAAGACAGCGGCGCGCTCGTGGCCCTGCGTCCACACGCGCCAGTTGCGCGTGGGGTCATCACTCTGCGTCATGAAGCCGTTGATACACAGCACCACGTGGGTGCAGGTGGCCACGTTGCCGCTCATCAGCTTGAGCTGCAGCTGCTGCACGCGGCGTTTGCGCTTGGCTACGTTGAGGGTGGCCATGGCGCCGTCGTACGCGCTGGCCCAGAGCGTCGTGGCTGCCGTGGTCGTTGCTGGGGCGGCTGCCGGCCGCAGCCAAGCGTTCAGCGCGCCCAGCGCGCCGCCCACGGCCACGGCCGCCAGCTCCGAGTTGCCAATCGTCTCGTTCTCCTGCTGGTTGCTGCGCAGTCGCACGCGCTCGACGATGGCGTCCGCTTCCTGCACCATCAGCGCCGACACACGCTTGCAGATGGCAGCGGCCGGGCCTGAGGTTGCGAGCTCCGACTCCAACTCCTGACGATGTTGCGACGACAGCAGCCCGCGCTGCTGCAGCTCGTGCAGGTCGGCCAACAAGGTCTCCGTCATGGTCTCTGCTGTGGTCTCCACTGTAATTCAAACTACACTCTACAACTTTAACCGGATTGCACTCCGATGCAAAGTTGTAGAGTACACTTGAAGTGGTTACGCCCTTTCGTGCGCAAAATGCCGGCACTCCTCGATTGCACCTGCCGACCATGACGACGACGTCGAGCATTGAGCAGCTGCCGGACCACTTGCTTCTGGCCCATGTGTGCAGCTTTGTGCACCTTCAGGACCGCTGGCACGGCTTGGCCCGGGTGTCCAAACGCTGGCGAAGACTCACACTCGCTTCGGTGCATCGGGAGCAGCACGTCGACCTGGTGCGTGTGGCCGGCCGCACAAGGCTGCACAAAACTACCCGTCACTAATAGTGTGCTTTTGTTGCTGGCAGACCTGGTGCACGGGCGAGCACGAGCTGGAGGCGGCCGCAGCCGTGCTGCTCGACCGGCAGCCGCAACGCAGCAAGAGCGGCCGGAACCTGGCCGTGCAGACCTCGCAGCTACAGAGCGTCGCGCTCTACGGCCCGCGCGTCACATCGCCGCTGCTGTCGCACCTGGTCAAGGGCCTCGGCTGCGAACAGCTGCGGCACGTGGACGTCGAGTCCAAGCAGATCTCGGACGCCGCACTCGAGCAGCTCAGTCGCTGCGTGAGTCTGCAGACGCTGGCGCTGCACTGCATCAAGCTCACAGACGGATCATTGGCGGCCATCTCACGGGCCTGCCCAAATCTCACCAACGTCGACCTCTCGGGCTGCTCGCGTGTGCGAGACGACGGCATCCTGGCCATCGCGGCCAACTGCCCCAATCTGCAGAAGGTCAACCTCACCATGTGCCGTCGCGTCACCGACCGATCCGTCGTGGCGTTGGCCCAGCACAGCTCGCTCACACTAGAGGAGGTCGTCCTCGATCGTTGCCTGAAGGTACGCACAGCGTTGGACTGCTCCACTCGAAAAGCGGACTGACCGACCGACCGACTGTCCTCCGATAGATATCGGGGCCTGCGCTTCGCTTCCTCATGCGCCTGCAGCGAAACCTTCGGTCGCTGTCGTTCGCGCGCTGCCCCAAAGTCCAAGGTGGCGACTTCTACAACCTCGCGCAGATGGCTCGGGCCAGATCGGCCATGCCGCTCTGTGAGCTCGCCACGCTGGACTTGAGCGGCTGCGCAGGGCTGGACGATCAAGGCGTGGCCGCGCTCGTCACGGTGAACCGATTTGCCCTGCGATCACTGAACTTGGGGGCGCTGCAAGCGCTCGGCAGCGCCACCTTCGCTGCTATCGCACGGTGCCCAGAGCTCGAGTCACTCAACCTGACACTGTGTCGAACGCTGCAGAACGACGACCTGGCCGCTATCGCGTCAGGATGCACACAGCTTTCAACTCTGCTGCTTCAGGGCTGCGTAGCTCTTGACGACACCGGACTCCAGGCGCTGGCGTCTCGGGCCACGATCCTACAGCGATTGTCACTCGAGTTCTGTTACAACATCACGGACGCAGGTTTCGCCGCTGTCGTCTCGCGCTGTCCGGAGTTGCTGCACTTGAACGTCAAAGCGTGCAACCAGCTCACGACCGCAGCCTTCCGCACGTTGGCCAGGCGAAAAGCCCCACTCGAAACGCTGTACATCGGCGCCTGCGCCGACATGGAGACCACCGCGGCGTACTTCTCCATCGTCAAGCACCAGTTTCCTCGCTGCCGCATCCACTGGGTCTGAGCTCGTCCTAGACGCTCTGTGTAGAGTAACAAGAATGCATCTTTCCCTTATCCCCAGTTGCAGAGCCAGAACTTGAGCATAAGACTGCTAAAAGGGGCCAGTCCTCGAGGGGGATTCGAGCATAAATTTATCGAGCGAAGGAGTGATCGAGTGGCATCCTTCGTCTTTATTTACCAGCCACGCTGGGCGTTTTGCTCTAGGCGTCGGTCACTTCGAGAAAAGAGCGCAGTGAGAACGCACCAAGCATCAAGGTGGACCCCACCTCATTCCTCGGAAAGCTGCAGCTTGAGTTCTTGCTCGGCGACGGAAACCATGGCGGGCCGCATCCCCAACGTCAGCACCCGGATCGTGCCCAAGAACATCGCGTTGCCGGAGACGGGAAGCTGTTTCGATACGACTGCGGTGTCGCACAAGGTGCGAAGCTGGGCGACCGTCACGACCAAAGCTTGGTGGAGACTAACTAGTAAGTTTGAATGAGCAGCGACGTGCCGCTGAGAAAGTGAACGACTCGGAGCACATCAGTGCCTTCTCGCTATCCAAGCCGACCAAGCCGCACACCACCGACAGCTTCCTTCGCAGAGGCCAAGGCACGGGAGGGTCTGTCGATCTAGAGAAGACAGTCAAGGTATGACGGGGAGCAGTAGTTTCCCACTGAAGTTGAAGAAGCTCACGTTGTTTATGACTGCAGGCCGACAAGCACGAGAACGTGTCTCCACGCTCGCGACACCAGCAGCCGGTCGCCTTCAGGGAGCGTTCCAACCCGCCCGATACGTCGTTCAGAAGGTGCGAGGGAGGAACGCTTTCATACGGAAAGTATCGTCTTGGTATTCACAAAGTACTGTGCTGCAGATTCTACGAGCGCGGCGACCTGCCCATCCAGATCGATCACGGTGGTGTGCGCAACATGGTCGCCTGGAAAGTGGACATCACGAAGGTACATCAACAGCGAACACGAGGTCTTGAGGCTACTTCTAACACTATCCTGACTACTTTTCCAGCTCGACTTCCACCACTACCTGCCCATTTTCTTCGACGGGCTTCGGGAGGTGGAAGAGCCCTACGCGTTCCTATCCGAGCAAGGCATCAAGGACATGCTCATCAACGCGAGTAACAAGGTGCTCCCAGTGATTCCGCAGCTCATCATTCCGATCAAAAGTACGTTGTTGTCGTGGGTAGACGAAAGGCAAGGCATTCCTGAGCTCACGTCCTGAATTTTCTTGTGCCAGACGCGCTCAACACGCGCAACGCCGGCATCATCGTCAAGACGCTGCACATTCTGCAGCTCATGGTGACTTGCGAGTCGGCAGCACAACCAGGAGCTGGCCCCGGGCTCATCGGACAGGCCCTCGTGCCGTACTACCGTCAGATTCTCCCCGTGCTCAACATCTTCATTCGCAAGAATGGTAAGTCAGGCAACCCTCACACGCTATGCAGGCAAGTCTAACCATTGTCTCCCTGTTTGCAGACAATATTGGAGACGCTATCGACTACGGCCAGCGCAAGCAGCTGAACATGGGCGACCTCATCCAGCAGACCCTCGAGATCATGGAGTCGCACGGTGGCGACGACGCCTTCATCAACATCAAGTACCTCATCCCCACCTACCAGAGCGTGTGCGTGGGCTAGTCATGCAGCGCTCGACCCGAGAAAGCGATAGATAAGTGCACTCCATCCATTATCAAGTTCCCACAATGAAAACCCCCTTCAGTCCTCCGTTCTTCTTCGTCTTTTGACTCTTCTTGCACATGCTTCATATCGATCGGTTGTTAGATTAATGTACTCCTTCTTGTGCCTCCTGCTGCTGCCGACTTGGGCCGGGCTTTCCCTCGTGGAGGCTCTCGTCTCAAAAACGGTGTATTGCTACTACTTCGGCTGGTTGAAAGGGCCAGCTTCCGTCCATCGAGCTCCTCGTCAGTCTCAGGAACTTCTGGCTGCAGACTCGCAGTCGTCGATACTGCCGCGCTTCTTGCCGTTGCGTTGCCCTTCGCTCCCAGCTCCTCGTTCCGTCGAAGTCTCCTTTCCAACTCCTTGTTTGCCTTTCGATACGAGTTCAATTCGGTCACCAGCGATGCGTTCTGGTACGACAGCGCTGCTGCGAGCTTGTGCTTCTCTCGGTTGCCAGCCTCCACTTGTCTCCGCAGTGAGTGTTTGTTCTGCAGCAAGAAGCGGTTCTGGCGGTGAACTTCGGCGTTCACCTCATCCGCCGAGTCTCCGCGAGCTTGCAGGGCGTCCAGCTGCCGCGTTATGCGCTTGTGCAGCCGACCGATCTCGATCACGAGACTGCTCTTCTCCTGCACGGCGCTGCGCTGCACAAGCTCGCCTAGCTCTTCCTGAAGCACTACAATGGAGTGACGAACACGCTCCAACCGCTTGAGCGCCGTCGCTAGATCACGCTCGTGCTTTCTGGCTTGAGTTGAAGTTTCAACACGAAGTCGATCGCTGATGTTGGCCTGTACAACAACTTCTTGGTTGGCGTTGTGGAGCTGGTTCAGGTGTTCCTGCATATGCGCGAGCTCTCGGTCTTTGGGGAGAATGTGCTTCTGCAGCAGCTCTAGCTGGGAGCGATGCACGCCGTCCACGCGCTGCAAGTTCTCGAACAAGCGGCGCTGTTCGGCAAGCTGCGCTGCGCTCTCGTCTTTCTCGCGCATCATCTTCTTACTGAGCGCTCTCTCGTCTGCCAGCTTCTCGCGAAGAGCTTCGATCTCGTGTAGTCTTTCGTCGTAGTCGCCGCACATTTGCTGCAGCTGGCCGTCCTTCTGGTTAAGCGCTCCTAGCAGCATCTTGACCTGTTGGTTCAGCGCTGCAGTCTTGCCATGCAGCTCGGAGAGTTGCAAAGCCCCCTTCTTCTTCTCGCAATCGACGGAGGTTGCCAGCAGTCCCATGTGAACGAGTTGGTCCTGGTCTTGCTGCCTCAGCACCTCCTGCAGCTTCTTCTGCGTCATGTCCAGCTCCTCCGTCAACGTCTTCTGCGTCGTGTCGTATTGGACCTTCGCCTCACGAAGCTTCTTCCTGCCTTCGTATTCGCGCTGCACTTCTCGCTCTTGCGCTCGCCTTTGCTCATCCTCCAAGTCCAGTTTCGTGGCGTGGAGCTGCTCACGTAGTGAGTCGCACTCGCTTTGCAGCTTCTCGAGCGTCATCAAGTAGTGATCTTGGGCGGCTCGAGCGTCGTTGGACAGCGAACGCAGCTTGCTTTCACGTTCGTTGATGGCTCCCCCTAAGCGTTGGTCAAGCTCTGTGCGTAGAGCTTTCTGCTCGCCTTCAGCGACACGGCCGCGAGCTGCGAGTTCACCTTGAAGGGTATGTTCAAAGCGCGTTCGCTGCTCACTCACCTGTCTGCTGAGCATTTCGTTCTCCATCCTGAACTGCTGCACTTCCCCGTCCAAGTCCAGCAGCTTCAGACGACCCAGTTCGACCTTGTTGCGGTCGTACACGGCCAGTTCCTCGGGCTGGCAGATGCTCGTGAAGGCGTTGATGGACACGTCGTGCAAGTTCTGGTCGTCTCGGATGGCTGTGGCGATGGCAGACAAGCTCTCTCCGTCCCCTGAACGCTCCCGACAGAGCTTACAGGCCAGGACCACACCGTTCCGCGCGTTCGAGAGGATCAACCGCGAGCGCACAGCGTAGAAAAGGCCGACAATTGGCGCTGTGTGCAAGTCTACACGCTTGATGGCGTGTGTGAGGAGGACCGTCGAGTGGCCGTCAGGACTTCGAGGCCCGCGCTTCCAGCTGAAGATCACCACCGACCCAGTCGCTGTACCAGCGAAGAGCAGGTTGGGGTAGATGCTGCCGTCACTGCTGGTGTCGGCGCCCAGGCCTGGCCCGGCCTCGAGCGAAGTGATCTCGAACGGCATCTTCTCGCCAATGCTTGAGCCTTTGGAGCTGTACAGCGCGTCACACGCTAACTCGCCGTTCACCCACGCACGTAAGACGCACTGGTCGCCAGCTCGCTTGTGAGAGCTTGACGTCCGCTTCTCCGCCACGAAGACGGCGTAGTCGTGGCTTTCGTGGTCCATGTAGCTGCTTGTAAAGGCCACCACGACGTTGTCCGGCGCAAGAGTCTGCGCCACGCTGTGTGTTCCCACGAGGTCATCGACTTCTCCGCCGGTTTGCCACCGCAGATGACAATGGCGGACTTCTCCGGCGGCGTCGACGGCGAAGAAGCTGCTGTCGTGAACAGCCCAGCGGAAGACGTCGATGGTATCTCGAAAGTCTCGAAAGATGCCAACGAGCTGCGGCTCGCGCTGGACTCGGGACAAGCCTCGGTAGACGAACACCATCTTGTTGGTGGCGTGGACCGCAGCGAAGAGCGCGCCGCTAGGACTGTACTGAGCCAGGGAGAACTGCTTCTGCGGCGTCTCGAAGGCCAGACGGAGCGAGTCGTGCAGCACGAAGAAGATCTGGAGCTTGGACGAGAACGTCACGAGTAACTCGGACCCTGCGGGGTGGATGTCCAGACTCAACGGGGTTTGCTGCTCGAGTGGGTGAGCGATGAAGCACTCGTGGCAGTCGGGTTGGCTCCACACGTGCACAGCCGCGTCTCCGCCGGGCGATCGGCAGGTAGCAGCGAAACACGGACGCCTCGAAGCTGCACTCAATCGCTCCATGTGCTGCGATAGCGGCGTCGACGACAGCAAACTCAACGCGATGGTCTCATCGTCGCCGTGTAGAAGACACAAGTTGCTGAGGTCGTAGGCGCCGTAGCCCTTCTCAGTGCAGCACAGCAGCATCGCGGCGGCAGGATCCGTCGTCACGCTCACGATCCGTTCTCTGAAAGAGCACAACGTCAGCTTTCAGCACAGCCTTAAGCGCAGCCAGAAGCAAGTCACGTACGTGTCGGGAATCCGCATGCGGCGCTGGAGATGCAGCTCCTTCTCGTTCACTCGGAGCATCTTGGAGGCAACGCGTATGACCGACACGAGGCCGTGTGTGCCTCCTACGACGACACCTTCGCCATTGGTCAGCGGACTCATGCACAGCAACCGGCCCAAACCTTTGTGTACTGCTCGAAGCGTCTGCACCAGCTCGGCGTTCACGACAAGCTGCACGTCGCCGTCTTCAAGCAGACCGACAAGAACATCGTCGGGCAGCCACGCGTGGTCGGCGTAGTTGACGACGTTCTTGACTTTGGTTTCGTCGCCGGACTTGAAGCTCGCCAGTGGCTTAAGCGTGTACTCGCACAGCGTCCAGATGCGAAGCAGGTTGCCTCCGCTCGTCGACAACTGCGCCATATCAATGGCGTTGAAGCGGACGCGAGACACACGGCAGTGCACATCGGTGAGGGCTACTTGTCGGCCTCTTCCCCAGTCCCAGACGCCCAGGCTCCAGCTCGAGTTGGCAGCTTGAGCGCTCACCAACTTGCCGTCGGGCGACAAGGCCGTACCGACGAACCGATCCGTCCATGGCGCCGTCAGCGTCTTGAGCAGCACAATTCGTCGCGTTCCTGCTCCGCCTTTGAGTGCAGTCGAGTCGCTTCGATCCGTCCGTGCAGTGACGCTGTAGACGGAGACGGAGGCCGGCGAACTCGTGCTGGCGGGGTTACCGTCGTCGGCTTTGACGGCAGCCCGACAAACGGATAGATGCTGTCGCTTCCCACTCAAAGCCATGGCCGTGATCTCTCCAAGAGGCCCCGGCGTCGACTCCTGCCCCGTGACGAAGCTCAGTTCCTGCGTCTGCATGTTCTGAAGCACGACGTACTTGCCGATGGCCAACACCAGCTCCTGCCGACTCAGAGGCAGCAGGACGTCCCGGAACGACGTGTCCAGCCCATTGCCATTTACAGGCACCAACGTTGGCGGCGATGGAGATTCATTAGGTAGAGAAGCACCTTCACGCATGCTCAATGGCAGCACGAAGCACTTGACAACCGACACAGGCCATGCGAAGGCAGCTAGCTCCCTATTAATACGGGGGTCATACTTGCTCCGTCCCACTGACTGCACTGCTTCCTGCCTGCAAGCAGCACAAGTCGATACGAATATGGCGACCAGAGCAAAGCCCTCGCTGGACTTGACGATTCGGTTGCGGCTGGACGAGCTCAAGCAGCAATGCCACGAGGTATGCGGTGATGTTGATGCCGGTCGTGTGAAGCGGACGTCCAAGTCCGGAACGACTACGGTGCCGCCTCTGCACGAGTTCTTCTCGAACGTGCAGCTTTGGAAGGAGCGATCACTGCACCACACGCTCGAGGCGCTAGACAAGACGGGTGCTGCATCCATGGACAGCCACATCGAGGCGATGGAGCTCCACGAAAAAGGAGCCAAGGACCTGTTCGAGCTGACAAGGGCGTTCCTCGATCGCACGTGGCGAGACATTAATCTCCATCTTGATGCCTACGCGGACGACCTCGCAGGCCTCGTGGACGATATCGTCACGTCCAGACTGGACGAACAGCGCCTGGTGTATGAAAGTGTCGTGACAGATCTGAAAGAAGAGAACGAGCGACTTGATCGAACGTGTCAAGCGTTGCAAGCCACCAACGGGGAGCTGGAGAATCGTCTTGGGGTGCTCGAGAATACGCCAGGCGCTGGAGGTGACGCCATGCTCTGCAACAAGTTGCGAGGCAGAGTGCAGCACCTTGTGGGCCGCCAACGAGAGCTATCGGCCGAGCTCGAGGGTGTAGCACAAGAACGGGTGAAGCACCGACGAGATCTCGAGAAGGCCACTGCGCAGCTTGCCGATGCGCAGAAGTCCTTGGCACTGACGCGTGCCATGCACGACAAGGAGACGAGGCAACTTGCAGCACTGGTGCAGCTCAACCACGCGCAGGTTGTGCAGGTTTTGGAGGCTTCGAGAGAGGCTGCCGAGTCAAGACGGCTTCATCAGCCGTTAGAGAGGTTCGACCCGCTGTCAGGCTGCATGATCGTTCACTTAGCTCCCATCGCTCCCCCACAGAAACCCCCAGGCTCTCCGTCTTGCACTTCTCCGAGACGTTCGAGCTCTTCAGCACTGGCAACTTCATCCAGTCAAAACCTCCAACCAACAGCCCAAGGAAGCCCCCGACCACGACCTGCTCGACCCAAGTCTGCGGTTGGAAGCAGGACGAGGAGCTCAGCTACTACGAGCGACAAGACGGCGACTCGACGGGCTTCACAAGCGTAGATGGCTTGGTCAAACCATGGGCAGGAACAGCCCTGACTTCTCCTCTTCTCTCTCTGTGGCTTCTGGCTGAAGCTGTGGGTAGTTGGCCGTCTTCTTCTTGGCCTCCGACAAGAAGTCTGCGTGCATTCGCAGCTCCGTGCACGACGTGACAGGTCGGAGACTCGACGCACCGGAAGGTTGAGGCAATGGAAGCGCGTACTTCCTGTAGAGGCTGTAGTTGAGCGTTCCTTCCAAGCCGGATGACGAGCCAAGCTGCTGAGGAGCTGTGGAAATCGGCCTGGCCAGCGTCGTGGCCGCGAAACGCGCTTGGCGATCTCGTTCCCGCTTGAGGCTCTGCCACTTCTCGCTCCGAGACGATGCGAAGGCGCGCACCGTGGACACAAACTCCTCCTGGAAGACCTCGGCGTCCACCACAGGCGCTCGGAAGCCGTGCGCTCGGAACTGATTCTCCACGCGTTGCTGTCTTTGGCCGCGGTCGCGAAGCTTCTGCTGCTCCTCGAGATACACACGACCGCCGTACTCCCGAGCTGCGAGTGAAAACATCTTCTTTGGCGTCGCTTTTGCAGTCTGGAGAAGTTGCTGTGCTTCCTCAGGCTTTCGAGGCTTCTTCTCATTGCCGGCAGGTATCATCTCCGCCGGCGTCGTGTTCGGCCGACGGCTCTTCCCAGCGTTACCGTGCGTTGAGGTCATGGCCTTGGCCGCGTGCTTCTGGTTGCGCTGCTCGCGCTTCATCTCGAAGATGTACTCGGCCAGGTCGGTCTTGAGCTTCATGAGCTCTTGCTCAGCAGCCCCCAGTCGCTCTGTCGTCACCAGAAGCTCGGCCAACGTGGCCAGTTGTGCGCGATGCATCTGGTCACGCTCGGCGAACGCGAAGTTCCGCTGCGAGTCCGAGATCGCCGCCGCCACTTCCGCGCGCTGCCAGTTGTGGGCTGTTTCCTCCTGCTTCGTCACGCTGGCCTGCATCTGCGCTAGGATGTCGTCTCGATGGGCTTTCATGGCCTCCGCGTCTTGCTGAGCCCTTGCACTCGCTCGTTCAGCATTGGCCTGCGCTACTCGCGACGCCTTGAGCTGCTCTGCAAGACGCGCGCGCTCCTGTTCAAGCCGCTGGTTCGTTTCCGTTTGACTACTCAGTTGCTGTCGAGCTCGTTCAAGCGACTCGAGCGACAAGGCATGAGAACTCTTCTCCTCAGCGAGCTGAGTCTGTACGGACTGAAGCTCCTGTGCGACGCGTTCAAGGCGACGGCGTTTGTCGTTGTTCTGCTCTTGCAGCTGCTGCGCGTGAAGCGTGAGGTCTTCCAGTTCCACTTGAATGGAGCCGAGCTTGTCTTCCCAGGCGCTGCTGCCTCCGCGCAGTCGAATGACCTCCGCCACGGACGAGTGGCCCCAGTGTGTAGCGAGGTCTAGCGCCGTGCAACCGGCAGCGTTTTTGGTCTTGAGACTCGCCCCCGCGGCAAGTAGCAGCTTGGCCAGCTCCATGCGCCCCCAGAAGCACGCGAGATGGAGCAGTGTCTGCCCACCGGCGTCAAAGTGATCCACGTCGACCCCAGGGGTTGCGACCAATTCAGCGACGCGTGCTCGGTCGTTGTCGAAGATGGCATCGCGAAGTAGCTCGTAGTGCGTCTCCGACACGGCGGCAACAGAAGAAGACATCACAACGAGCTTCAGCAGCAACCAGTGCCTCAATATTTATAGTGGGGAGCCCGATGGATGTTGGCCTTGTTCAAGATAAGGTCACGACGATCGACTTGACGATACGAGTCCAAAGCTTTCAGGAAAGTACCAATGCTTGCTCGTAGGAATAAACTAGAATCTCCGTCTTGAAGAGAATGGAGAGGGCTTCCCAGGCCACGCATGTGCAGGGTCAAGGCTCGTCAACGTAATGGAAGGATCGCTTCTTGATCACTCGCGTCTATTTCAGCAGAATCACTTCTCAAGTTGGCGAGTGCCATCACCGAAGAACCAGGGCGTTATTCATTCTCCGTTTCGCCCAGAACCAGCGTTGGTGTTTGTGATTCGGCTCTGCAGGCATCGGGGACTTCCAACATGATGGAGGAGAGCGCCATGGGCGACTTCGCCAACCGGTGAGCCAAAAGTCGAGGACTATTGCATGAGTATATCGACTGACGCGGTTGGATCTGCTACATTCCAGACTCAAACAGGAGTTTGAGGACCGCGAGTCCAACGCCAGTGAAGGAGACGAATGCCAGGACTGGTTCGTCAATGACTCACCGAAGAATGAACAGGTCGCTCCCATGGAGAGCGAGTCATCTCCCAAGCGGGACGGAAAGAGAGATGCATCGGTTCCCGCTGCACCTTCAGCACGAACAACTCGGTCCGTGAGCAGTCCGTCCCCACCGGCCAAAACTTCGCCTTCCGACACGAAAAACATCACCGACGAGGTTTGTGCGTTGCTTTCTCCAGGGTAAATGTACGCTATGAAAAAAGCTTACGTGCTTTTACGGCAGGATGGCGACTGCGACAACGTCAGTGGGCCCATGGCGTTCCTGCATCACACTCCGCCAGTGTTCTCGATCCTCGTCATGGAGCTGGCGACGGGTGTCGAGGTGCGCAAAGTGACTGCGAATGCAGCCGCCTTTGCCTTTTTGGTGCTGAGGTCTTCCTCTGTATGCGGCAGGTTCCTCGCTACGGGAGCAAGTTCTTTCGGATCTACATTCCGCAGGTCCACGACAAGCAGACGGACTTTTGCCTCTTTGCACGGAAGCGGCTGAACAAGAACAAGTTCCGCTTCAGGTGAGGAAAGGCGGCGTCAAAAGGGGCCACGAGTGATGTCGACTGATGTGCCTTTTGCCAGTTTGGACGAGAGTTTTGCAGCGAGTTGGGCGGATTCGGTGTATGGAGACAAAGTGCTCATGACGCCGTCGGCGGACACGAAGCGGTTTCGACTCCTGGCCACCAAACCTGCGGGTCGAGTCCACTTTGACATCAAGCAGGAAACGAGGAAACAAGAGCTCAGTGTCCGCTTGAACGCTTCGGTACAGTTTACCAACTCATTATCTGCTCACTATAGGGCAAACCAACTAACTCCTTGCGTGAAGGTCACCCGATTCAACTTCTTCCGAGGGCGCTCGACCTCGGTCGATAGCAAAAGTGAGGTCTACCGCTCCAACATCCAGGTCAGTTCGTCCTTGAATTCTACGCGATGGAGGACAAGAGCTAACAAGCCTCTACTCGCTACAGAAATTCATCAACCCGATGGCGGACGTTCGCTGCTCAAAGACAAACTACACGCTGTTCAAGATCGAGAAAGAGGGCGTGAGTGAACCACCTTTTCTGTTCTGAAAGACGCTGGGTCTGACCTTGAATGCTGTTGCGTGCCTGATGAGCAGGAGGTTGGCATGCAGAAGTACGTCATCTCGTACATGCGTCCATTCTCGCTCTTTCTCAGGTAAAACGCAGCCTTGTGGTTAACACTACAGATACTGGAGGAACTTACTCGTGTCTTGAACCGGTCTTAGCTGCTGCATCGCCGTGGGCGTCGAAGCTCACTTACTGGAGTGAAAGGCACTACTGCAATCAGACCAGTTTCGAAATACAGCTAAGGCATTCTTGCTCTTGGTCATCCTCTTCACCCAGTCTTAACGAGACAAGACGGCAGGACGCTCCTTGAGTGACTGGCTGACCGACAGCATCATCTCGATTCCACGCAACTCACGCACTGCGTTCTTCACCTGGGGATCGGCCTGGCACAACTTGGCTAGCAGAATCGCCACGTTCTTCCGCGCTAGCCCGTCCGACAGCTCTTGCAGCGCATTAACGAGTACAGCGAGACTTCGTTTCTTTCGGAACGCCTGCGTATCAGTCGGGTCGTTGTCGGGCTGCATCGCGATCAGCACCTTGACGACGTTTCCTACAAGTCTTTCGCACGCGGTCGTCTCGCCACTGGGTCGTCGATAGGCCTTGTGGGCATTCGCGAGCGCGATCACTTGAGTCAGTAGCTCCACGGCGCTTTTCTCACGTAGGAAGGCCCGAACACTCGCGACGTGCGCGCACCAGCCCACGTGGCACCAGATCTGCGCACAAAGCTGCCAGAGTTCGGCTGGAATCGCAGACTTCTTGCCACTGAAGCTCGAATTCGCGTATTCACAGACTGTGTAAAGCTGTGCCAGAAACTCAGCGCTGGTAAGACGAGCGAAGGTCTCGCCTGTCAAGACGGAGCTTCCACTGCGGCAGGCGGAGTGGAGACGACAGAGAAGACTCGCAGCGCGAGATAATACGAGGACCGAGCCGGAAAAAGTCGCTGCACTTGCTTGTGTGAGGATACTCTCCACGGCGTCCACAGCTCCGAACTCGATCAGATCGAGAGTCCGCACTTGCGAGGATTCCAGGAACGACAGGTTCAGCAGCGCCCCGAGCGCTCGTTCAACGCTTGTGCTGTCGTTTACCACTCGTGGGATCTGGAGCAACACCCGCACTAGTTTCCGTCGCGTTTCCTCACAGTTGTTGCTCTCGACGGTCTTTCGAAGCGCATTGGCGGTCGACAGATTCGTCAGAAAACCCAGGACGTTGCGCAGCGAAGCAGCTTCCTTGGCGCTGCGATTCGTCTCTAGAGCCTGAGCGACTGCTGCGAGACACTCGACGCCATCCCCGGTGAAGGCCTGGAGGCCGGCATTGTCGCTGCTTAGAGTGAAGCTGATACTCGACGCAGCTAGAGTGATCGCAGTCTTTGAGGCTCTTTCCGGTACGTGTTTACCATCGATGCGAAGACGAAGAGCAGCGAAGAGCGACGGCAGCGTTTCAGCCGACGAGAGCATTGCGTTCTTCCAGCTCTTGGAGTCCCCCGCCTGCTCCAGAAAGCGAACGAGGCTTGCCAGGACAAGCCAGGAAGTTCTACCTGCAGACGTCTTGCTCAGAGCCCCAAAGGAGGTCAAGATGCGCTTCCGGAAGGCCGCGTGACGGAACATTATCACTTGGTTTCGAGGCGTGTCGGCCACAGCTGCCGCTGCGCAGTTGAGCATCGCGCTCGTGACGACTTCTTTCGTCTGCCGACGGTCTCCGTCTCCACTTTCTGGCGTCTCTAGCGCGTGCACGATACGATCGCAGAGCTTGTCCATCTCGCCCGAGGTCCTGAACTTGGTGCGAATGTGCTCGTTCCTCTCCATGAAGGGCAGCAGGAGATCGTAGGCCACCCACGCGTCCTGCACTCGAAGCTGCTGTCCTTCAGTGGTTTGCTCGTCCATCTTCTTGAATAACTCCAGTGAGAACCGCAGCTCTTCAATGACCGACGGGCCGAGCGTAAGCGTGTCAGGACTCTGCTCCTTCGTCTTGCCAAGAGCGGCTTCCAGCTCGCTGTTCGTGATCGAGTCCTCGTAGTCGCCAACGACGATCGAGTGCTGCTCTAAGATGTCGGCGTTCTCTCCGTCTAGTGCGAAGGCCCTGCGCATGTCATCCGCAGCTTCCTTCAGTTTCTTTTGGCGGTGCCAAGCCGCCGCACGACGTGAAAGCGCCTTCACGTGGTTCTCGTCGACGAACAACGTGCGGGTGCAGAACTCGACGCAGTCGTCCAGCCGATCCCGTCGCAGGTAGCACTGCGCGATATTGGCTAGCACCGCTACGTTGAACGGTGAAGCGTCCAGAGCCTCCATGTAGCTCTTGATGGCGTCTTCGTACTGTTTCTTCTTGTACAAACGATTGCCCTTCTGCTTCGAACCTGTTCAAGCAAGTAAACAACAGTGTCAGCAGTTGAAGTGCACTTGAACTGCCCGAGAGACTCACGCTCAGCCATGCGCGTCTTCTCCTCCTGGGAGCGCTGGCGCTCCTCCATGTCCTTCTTGAACTGGTTGCAGAAGTCCGGGTTGTTGCTCTCGAACTCGCGGTTGCGCAGCTTGTCCAGCTCGGCCTCGCGCTGCGCCTTCTCCTGCAGCGACACGGGGTCTTCAGGCACCCACTGGTCCCAGAGCGAGTAGTCGTTGGCGTCGCGCGCCTTGTAGGCTGCGAGGATGCGGTTGGCCCAGCGCGCGCTCTTGCTCGCCTTGTCGTCCTTGTCCTGGCCCTCATCCTCGGCGTCTCGCAGCGAGTAGCGCAGCTCGGCCTTGTGCCACCAGTTGTCGTGCTCCTCTTGCTTCAGTTGGTGTCTCCGTTCGTCCTCTCGTTTGCGTCGCTCCTCGTCCCGCTTGGCGCGCTGCTGCCGCTCCAGCTCCTCCTGCTCCGGCGTCTTGTAGCCCGGGATCTGCACCAACAACAGCGTCAGTCGTCAGGAAATGATCTGGTAGCTTTAGAACCAGATGGACCAGCCACGTACGTTGCACTTGAGCGGGTCGAACGTGCCGTTCTTGACGTCTTCCATGGCCTTGGCGATCTGCGAGCGAAAGAGTGGAGAATGAGACGAGGCAAATGGATCACCTACTTCGACACGATACGCACGAGGTCCATGCGGCTGGCGAACTCGTCCACCTCCTGCTGCGAGATGCCAGAGCGGTGCTCCATGTCCAGTGCCTTGATCGGGTCCATCGTCGGTCGTGCTGCTTCCCTGCGTTCGGTCTTCAAGATGATCTCAAAAAAAAAAATGGATCGCGTCTCTTCGCGGCGCATGGCTACACTTCTCTAGATTTGGGTCTTCTTCTTGGCTTGATGTTCTCCAGGGCTGGCAGCAGCGGTATTGTTCCTCTCGGTGTTGCTCGCTTGCGTCTCACCCCGGAAGCCGGGAAAATTGCTTAATCAAGCGCGCATACCATGTCCAAGTCGGAAATGGGAAACCCAGTCACGGTCTCCCCAAGCTCTTCACGATAAAGTTGGGCAAGCAAGCAATACGCTGCCTTGTGGCGGCACAGCAGCCGATACCAACTACTCCAAGCTGTGGCTCCGGAATGGAGGTCCCGAAGAAAAATTTGAAGCTGGCGATGGTCAATGCAACATCTTGTTCTTCGCGCGTGCATCAAAAGTGGCCAAGCACTTTGCTGCAGTCTCAGTCGATCATCCAGCTTTTCACGACATGACTGGGTACTTGAGCTTCTCGACGTACGCGTTGAGCCCTCGCGCAATGCTCAGATGACGCCGTGTTCTTGTGTCGAAGCCCCTGCTCATAGCTGCTCAAATCGCCATCTGACTAGAGACCGTCCGTCCACCCCTCCTGGCCAGTCAGTCAATACCAATCGACGAAAATGACCGAGACGTCAGCAGAAGAGGTCGTGCACCAAGGCTTGCCCTGCGAGGCGTCGACCCTGGACGTGGCTCAAGTGCAGGAGGAGCTGGGCTTCGTGCCCAACAACCTGGTCAAGGTGGGCGCGTTCGTGGACGGCAGCGGCAGTGGACGGACGTCCCGGCAGCGTGAGACCGACGACCAGCGGCCGGCCGTGCTACTGCTCTACCCACTGCGCAACGCCGAGGACGCGTACAAGAAGAAGCAGCGCGCCAAGGTGGAGCCCTTCCCGACTATCTACTGGCTGGCCTCGGCCGAGCTCAAGGCGCGCGTGTCCACGCTCGAGGACCAGCAGTACGTGCTGACGCTGCAGCACCGGCTGGACGCCGACGAGGCCGCCAAAGAGGTACGCTAATCTGCTGGGCCAACACGAAGGAGGAGGAGAGACCGCTTACTTTGCTCTTGTGCTGCTTGCTTCGCCTTGCAGAGAATGGCGCAGAGCCACCGCGAGTACGCGGAGCAGCGCTGGCGCATGCTGACGCCCCACGACGCGCAGCTGGTGACGGACCGGCGCTGGGAGTTCTTCCTGCGTGACGTCGGCATCGCCGGCATCCGAGACTTCACCAACGTCAAGTGTCTGCACACGCACTACGCGCACTACCTGGCCACGGGCAACAACCAGATCGGCGAGTGGGTGCAGGAGCTCCTGGACGCCGAGCCTCGGACGGAAGTGCTCTAGTCTGCGGTCCTCTGCCAGCAGCTCGATAACGCAAACCAAAACCAGTTGAAAGCTTCGTGTTGCATCGGCTCAGCGCCAGTTCCTCAGAACCCCGCCGACGTTTACGAAATACCTTACCTACAGGAAATGACCACAAGAGTCTGCAATGCACCAGACACCCCTCGGTCTAGCTTCCACAACACTCGGACTTTGCTGCTGGTGCCGGCGCGGCGTCTATTGACACCCGACTGGCGCCCGACGCCTTGCGCATCTGGTGGTTCGAGTAGTCGAAGTTGCGCAGGATCGTCGTGGCCGTCAACGCAAAAGCCTGGCAACAAATAAGTACAACAAAGCAGTTAGCCTGAGCAGCAATTCCGAGTGTTCACTGTTGCAGCCCGACCTGCTCCACGTTGAGCGCCGTCTTGGCTGAAGCCTCGATGAAGTAGAGTCCGTGGGCCTCGGCCCAGGCTCTGCCCTCCTCCTCAGTGACCTCCCGCTCCCGCTCGGCCACGTCGCACTTCATGCCCACCACCATGATCTCCACCTCGTCGTTGTGGCAGTTCTGGTGGCACTCCTGCAGCCAGCGACCCAAGTGCTCGAAGCTCTCGCGACGACTGACGTCGTACACGAGCAGCGCGCCGTCCGCGCCCCGGTAGTAGCTGCGCGTGATGGACAGGAAGGTTTCCTGGCCGGCGGTATCCCAGATCTCCAGCTTGACCTTGCGGCCGTCCACCTCCAGCAGCTTGGCCCCGAACTCGACGCCGATGGTCAGGTCGTGGATGGGCTGGAAGTGCTGCTCCGTGAACTGTAGCAGCAGCGACGACTTGCCCACCTCCGAGTCCCCAATGATGATGTACTTGAGCGTCACGAACACCATGGCCGTCCGAAGATGAAGAACGAGAACGAAGCGGCGGTATCCTGACGACGTAAAGCAAGGCCTAGCGACACAAAGCAAGGCTTTTTGTCGTCACCCCCATACTTCTCCGTCCCACGAAATTATGACCATTTTGTTTTATTGTGTACCACACAAAATAAATAGAGCAATCCTATTGGCTAAAATCATTTGAGGAGAGGCACCGCAGGTTGAAAGTAAAACGGTTGGTCGCTACCACTAATTCGCTGAAGGCCACTCAAGCGGTTTATATCCGATTCCGATTCCGACCTCCGACCTCCGATCTCCGATCTCCGATACTCTAACAGATTTATTTGCGTTTACCAGCTCGAAGCAATGGAGCCAGAGCTGGCCGAGCTGTCACCGGGGGAGCGCTTATCGCAGGAAGAAGTCCGGCGCCTGACCTGCGAAGCCATGGCTGCGAGGCGCTTTCCACCAGTGATACAATACCCAGAATCAAGACGAGGAGACTTTCTTCTGTCTACACTTTTCTCGTGGCCAGTCGTTGTGTGGGTACCAAAGTCTCTCTTAGCTTCGAAGAAGCCTGTCTGTACAGTTCGGGGTTGCAGTTGTACGCCTCGCGTGAAAGAGTACAAGCAGCGTGTGGTAGAGGAGGTTGACACAAAGTGTCATCTTCTCTACATCAAGTATCAGTGCACGGGAGAAGAAAATATTTGTTTTTCTACAGTGACTTCGGAGTATTTACAACGTGAAGGTCGTCTCGTTATGCACTTTCCATATGTGCTAACCAAGAAGTCTGGGCTCTCGAAAGATCTCATGGAACTAGTGCACGAAGGCATGCTCTCCCCCCATGGCCTCTCCAGTACTGTCGACAACATCAAGTGTCGTCGTGAAAAACGGTACTACAAGTTGCTCTGCATATTTGCTGACCAAGTTTGCCAGCGCCGCCTCGCTAATCCTCTCTACTTGGCGCCGACGCCACCTCCAGCTGAGCAATATTGCGCTAAACAGCGTCCAGTTGGTGCTGAGACGTTGTCCGCGGCGTGGATGCAGTCCTCTGGAATCTACAGCTCGGTTTGTGAACAAGTGATGCGCTGCACGGGTGTGAGAAAAGCTTTACGCATGGACCATTCCGTAAAGTTTTGTAAGCGATTGAAAGTTTGGCCTGGAGGGACCGGCAAGAGGGAGAGCATAAAGGACGTCAAGATGCTTCTTCTTCTTCAAAATGAGATTGGCCAAATAGTTGGTCGCCGCCTTACGCGATCGGAGAACAACGATGAGACAAGAGAGCCCCTGGAACACGTGAAGGGCTCTGTGGCGTAGGAATACACCTAAAATTCTCACGACCTAACGGTATGAGTCCCAACCAACAACAAACGCTTCCCTGCAAAGGTTAGCGCTGTTGGATCAACCTGAAGACCAGGAACGATCCCTTACACCGGGTCGGTTGCAATCCTCT
>JAABLK010000520.1:0-24236 GCA_012295415.1 Phytophthora chlamydospora | reverse complement strand
ACCCAGCGTCTCCTGCACCTCAACCACGCGCGAACGCGCTCTCCTCGGCGTGTCGACGCAGCGCGGCTTTAATTCGCCCCTCCTTCTTGACAGTGTCTCAGGCGACCAGAGCAGCACGGACGGCCTGTCAGTTGTGCGTGTACAGCAGCAGTCGCAGATCATGCAGGGCCGTACGGTAAACGGTTGCATCGCGGCGTAGCCGACGTACTTGACCTCATTGACGCTTCCAAGCCTTCTCACTCACTGTTGTGAACGCCAGCGCCAGGGGTCCTGAGAGAGCCGTATGAGGGCCCAACACCCCCAAATCGATCTTCTACGCGTCCACGTCGAGTGGCGCTCCGCCCACACAGGACACGAAGTCGACGAGGAAGAGTCCGTCCGTCGTGTGGTTGGCCACCATCTCCGTCACTTCCTCGAGGTTGTTCAGCAGACCACTGGGCGTCTCGCAGTGCACGGCAGTCACCAGCTTGGGGTCGGAATTCGTCGGATCTCGGCGCACAGAGCTTCACGTCGATGCTCTTCCGCCAGTCCCCCTTTACCACACGGACGTCGGCGCCCAAGGCCTTGGCCATGTCAGCGGATCCCTCACCGAAGAGTCCATTGGCTGCACAGACCACCACATCTCCAGGCTTGATGGTACTCTTGAGAGCTTCCCAACGGGCCAGCATGGCCTCCCCCGACTGGATGGCCACACTGCAGCTCTCAGCGTGCAGGAACTGCTGCAGGTGTCCCGCTTCAAAGCCAGGTAGTCGTCTTAGAAGGACGGGTCCAGGTCCGAGGACCCACAGGCTTGGCCAAGAGCTTCCCAGCACGTTGGGAAGCATCTGCGACGGCCAGGGGCGGAGCCAGCCCAAAATAGCCAAGGGGGCCAGGTAGTTTCTTGGTCGCCACAACACAATCGAACCATCAGAGCACATTTGAGCAGGCCCTTCACGCGCATGTCCAATAAACGACTTAAGACTGCGCAAATTACCACCTTCTTCACAAGACACCATCGTTCCAGGAGCCGATGACAGTTCGATGTGTACACATGAGCATCACTACTACGTGGACGTCTACAATCCCATTGTTAAAGGCGTCTTGAACGAGCTCAACAGGCGATTTAGTGGTGAGATGCTGGAACTGATGGAATTATGTGCTGCACTAAGTCCAAAGGGAAACTTTGTGCACTGGAACCCCTCTTCCATTTCACGAATTGCGGTTGACTACTATCCAAACGAGAAGCAAACATTGGATTTTCGACGAAGCTTCGCGCTTTGGGGAAATTGCCTCTTGTGATCCACGATTCCGCGATCTCAATAACGTCGGTCAATTGAGCACATGCATGGTCAAAGCGGACTTGCACGGCAGCTTCCCGACTTGTATCAACTTGTCAATTTGGTTTGCACGCTCCCCGTCTCGACTGCAAGCACGGAGAGGTCCTTTTCGGCCATGAAGCGGGTGAAAACGCGTCTCCGAACGACGATGGATGAAGACTGGACGTCAGATCTGCTGGTTTTGGCGCTGAATCGCGACTGTCAGCCCAAGTGGATCGTGAAGATGCACTCGATCACTTTGCTGCTATTAGCGATCGAAGACGTTGTCAATATTCATGACAATCATTTTTTTTAGAAGAAGAAGAAATAAGTTGATTAACTAGAGGACTGACCGTATCTGCTAGCTACCTATACGTATTGCAACAGGCGAGAAATCCAGATTCGACGTTGCAGTGAAGTCAGGTTGAAAGCTGTTGGGACTTCAAATCCCAGTCGTTTGAGAACGGAGGCAACGGCCTCGCCGTTTATCTTCAATTCCCGCTCGTGCCGGTACACAAATTTGCAATGTCTACGGAAGGACGCATTCACGTTTTGAACGCTGGGTTTCTGAGATTGCGCTTCTCCGAACAGGATGTCGTTGCGAAGTCGCCAGGTCAGATGGAATGCAATCGCCGTGTGCATTCTCCACAGCAGCAAAATTGTTTTGTGTTGTTGTCTCCAGTCTGGATTAATGTCACTCAACTTCGGGAAGAGCAGCAATTTCCACTCAAGCCTTCTTTGAACACTTTGCTCCACGGACTCCACAACGATTGCCACATTTCCGTTAAGGCTGGGCAAGATAGAAAACAGTGCTCAGCTGTTTCGATAGCCACACATAAGTCCCGCACACATTGTTGGATTGTTGGATTCATCGACTTCAGGAAGTACAGCCTTGACCCCATAATGAGATCGCCAAAGTATAGTCGCAGCATTGTCGTGTCGATAGTGTGCTACGTGAAATACCAACCTATCTGGGCAAACGTGCGAGTCGTGAGCCCGTTGTTATTGGCCGTGCTGGTGAACGACTTGGTACAGCGCTGCAGGGTTCTTTCGAAAGGCGGAGTTTGCGCTGTTAATGGATCAAAGCAAACCAGAAGTACTGCCCGCTGTCTTGAACCACGTATTTGCGTTGAAACAATCTTTCGACGCCGCGAACGGCCCTGCGGCCTCAACTAACTCGGCCGGCGATGGACTCAGGTGTCGCCGCAAGACACATGGACTCATGGAAGGCCGCTGAATCATCCCGGATCTATAGCATGGATGCAAATTTGTCGCCAACGTCGGAACGATGCGTCAGCGATGTCGCAATGATCAGCATTGTGGTGTGCTAGAGATACAAGAGCGGTCGCATTGGTGCTTGGTCGACAACCGCGCAGTTTCCACGTGTTGTCCAGCGGGGTGGGGTGATCCAGCAGCCGAGTGCTGGGAGACGAGTGAGCTCGATGAGCGAATGATGTTCCGTATCGGAGGCATTGAAGCAGTGAAGTGTGGATGGAGTTTTGGAGCAAGGCGGCACCTGTTTGGAAAGAGCCGCTCCGCCATGGGTCCACTTGCGTCTACATAGATTTGCAGATATGTCCCTTCACATGGACAGACATAGGTTGACACAGGTTGATACTTTAGTGTGGTACATGTTGATACTGTTTCAGCCACGACTGGATGCGCTGTTGCGAGTTGGATGTTCACTACAAGCCCTAGAATCTCGCACACACGTACTTAGCTTGCACTTTAAGAAGAGGCAACCACTCCAAAGCATTCCACAACGCAGCTCGGTGCGCACTTGACTTCTCCGACAGCTTAGAACTTGTGTACTGATTGTCTCGGTGCATTGCTTGTGATCCGTAAGTGGAGCGAAAAACGGTTCCGTCGACGAACGTGAAAAGACATCTCGTATCGGTAGCGCCTGTCAGCTGATTGCGGTTCAAATCTTGCTCCAGTGAAAGCGAAAGGTGAACCCGGCGAACCATCACCTCCTCTTCACAAACGCGGGAAGAGTTCGTTCTGCTTGAAGTCATTCCAGCAGTGTTCCAAGTTGCTACTTCACTGTTCTCCAAGAACGCAAACAGGTTCAGATCCAGTGATCTCCCATCGCTAGAAATGGTAGCAACATAGTCGCCGAGTAGCCACCCTCCTGCCGTCGGGATCATCGACGAGAGACCGCTAGGCAGTACTCGGAACACGCGGAATCGGCCGTCTAGCACCAGCTTCATTGGGGCCGACGTTGAATCGCCCAATGACGACAACACCGACTGCAGTGACATCTCCAGGGAGCTTTCATGAATGACCACATCCACGCAGCCAAACTCGCGCACCAAGCGCTCGCTTTCGACGACACCAAGATCGTAAAGGCAGTCTCTACCTGCATCGGACTGGATATCAATCATGGTAACTGACTCCGGCTCCAGCACCCACCGACAGCTGAATGGGCTTTGCAAGAATCGTGCATTCCCCACCATATTGAGTATGGCGCGGTCCAACTTAATTCCGTCGCGAGCTCTTATCGCAGCGGCAATCATCGTCTCGCGTCCTTGGGCCGTAAATGCTGTGAAACCCTCTTCCAGCGCGTGTGACAGAAGATCTGTCCCTTGCTGGCTCATGAGCATTGCTGAAATCTCGGTCCGAAGCGTACTGAAGCGAGTTCGACCGTAGACGAGCGACAGAATGTCATCAACTAGCACCGGCAGAGCGGAACCTTGGTTGCCTGGCGATCTTCCCTCTCTACTCAAGTGAGAAGGCAGGCCCAGCTTTGGTGAAAGTTCGACCAACAGACCGTCGAGTGCCATGTACACATTTGACGTCAACGACATGAACTCGGCTCGGAGCTTCCCTATACTTGTTTCGTCTATCGGAGCGGTAGATGCGGAAAGCACGAGACCCTGGATCGTGCTAGACGCCGATGCACGAAGGAACAGATATACCGTCGCTCGAATGACGCTGCTTTCTTGATCCCCGTCCCGGCGAGGCAACTGAGTTGAAACCAGAGAGACACGTGGGTGTTCGAGTATAGCGCTCAAAAAGGAGGCTGTGAGGTCCTCCAATTCTTCACTCGACGGACTCGCACTCGCAACACGTACCAAATACGTGCGAAGGTACGAATCAATATTGCCGGCTCTGAACGCGATGTCCCTCAGTGACACACACTTCAGGAACTTCCACAAAATGAATAGATGTTGGCACTTTTCACGAGATCCAAACTCTCGCGCATAGAGCTCGCGGATGTGCTTGCATTCGGCACCGCCAACCGTAGTCTTTTCAGCAACAGCAGCAGCGACACCGCCTCCGTTGTGGCAGCAATAGTCTTGACTCTGGGGATACTCCTCACGGTTTAATGTTGTCTCGTCTTCTTGGCCTTCTTCGTGTGGGTCGTCGATCAACTGCACGTTGTTGGTATGCTGCTGTTTTTCCTCATTGTCTGTATTCTCCGTTGCAACGTTGTTGATCGCAGGGAGATCGCATCCAGGAGTTTCAGCGAAGCGTGATCGCCGGAGCGACGCCAGATAAAACGCGGGGGATGCATGTCGTGCCATGACAGCTGCTGGGCACTCATTCGCGCACTCTGTTGCACGATCACTACCTGAGACTCTTAGCACGTACGCGACGAGATGGTGTGTCATCTCGCGCTGCGATCTCGTGGCACCGCTGTTGAAGCCATATAACCACTTGGGGAACGTGTGATTGTTGATCGCGTAGAGAACAGTATTCTAACAAACAAAGCAAAACACACGTATTGGTTTGCAGTTCATAGCAGTCAAGGAGACGCTACCACATCATTCACCTCGGGGAATCCCCGCTGCTCTGCGTCATACTGCCTCTTGCCACGCACCCAGACAGACTGTTCGTCTGCATCGTTCACAGATTTTGGTGCGAAGAGACTCTCAGGCAGGGACACCTCCTCTCCAATCTGCAACTTGTGTTCATTCTCATATCGATGCTTATCGTCGTCCCCTACAGCGCCTGCGCTGCGGAACACAGTCACTAAGCTAGCGGGCCACAGAGGGGCCACGCGCGTCGGTTCGAAGCGGGTGCACACTTCCAGATCGTCCAGCATAACAGAGCTCACAGCGTGCGAGAACGTTACGAGCAAGTGAACAGAGCAGCCGCAGTAGCTGCGCGGAGCGTGCTCGGGGCAGCAGTGCGGGAAGCAGCGAAGTAGCTGCAGCAGAAGGAGGAGGTCAGTCTGGATCTATGCTCCTTTTCAAGAAGAGGTTATGATCTTGGCTCGGCACCTTGACACCTCTCGCTCGGTTGCTCCTGTAACATGATCCCGCGATTAGCGAGATGGGCAATTATCTAGATGACCACCAGCAGTAACTCACCTGGCATACTCGCGGCGGAAGAGCGGGTGTTCGTCTTCGCTGCAGCCGAGACGCAGGAAGCGGCACGAGACCACATGGGCCATCTTGGCAAGAACTTTGGGGAGAAGCAGGTCCGGAATGCGGAGCGAAAAAACGGTGCCAAAGGGCGTTTGAGGGGGCCAGAACGGCCCCCTGAATTGGACGGTTCAGCGAATATTAACCGCTTTTCTTTTAAATTTAAAAATAACAACTGAAAATGAAATCGGAATATTACACTACAGTTCAAGCGGTCCAAACGCAAAGAATGCCCGGCGCGACTTGATCGGTCCTGGGGACGTGTTTTCCATCTCACTTTATTACCTAATGTTGCTTGTTGTGCTGTCTTCTATCAAGAACGCCGCTGTCAGTCGACTACAGTGATGTCCAAAGCTGTAGTGGGCGATAACACACTCTGAGACTCCGAATCGAATACCCAACACTTCAATTTCACCAGCACTGGCATGACATCTCCGCTAGCCTTTGTTTCGTTCCAAAGGGCGACCAATAAACTCGAGGCAAATACGACCGCTGCAGCCCTAAGGTCATGTGCAACACGAGCAGGATTGGGCGCTTTCCAAGCAAGCATCATCAAGCATTCGCGAGCACAGACTTTAAGCTCGATGGTTCGTACTTCTCGGTTCGTATGACACACATTGGACGAATGCCGAGCGTCCTTTCAACATGTGTCGAGGACGAGCATGTTGGTTCAGCACGCTCGTGTGTATAAAAATATGTTATTTTGCCCGGTACGCAACCTTCTGGCTCGCCTGGGGCCTCGCGCTTCCTGCTCACTAAATCCAGAAGAGCCCTCGCTTTGCCTGACCCGAAGCGGCATGCATCGTTAGGGACAATTTTGCTGTCTGGGTCGTGATAACCCTCTCATTCCACAGTGGGGCTCAAGATAGACGACCACATCTTCCCACATTCGTCCACCAGGTAGCACTGGATGTTCGATCAGCGCATCGACCACTGGCTGTGGTTCGGCTGACAATAAGGCTCGAGTTGAGCCGCTCAACAAGTCCCGTAAGTAAGAACCAACTCGTAAATGTACATGTACTGCAGATCCCGTATTGCAAACCCGAGCAAAATCCACGAAATCCAGGATCAACTAAAAGAACAAGTTCAACTACATGTAACGCCGTGCTTACACACGGTGAAGCTCTGGATTTTAAAGATTGAGTTTGTCTGAACCAGTTCGTCAAGTATACAAAAGCAAGTAAGCGTCCAAACTCCCCACGTGATCGTTTGATTTCCTTTCGTCACGAACGTAACATGCATATAGATGTCTGCCTGCTCCGCAGCCGCGTGGGTTTGTAAGACTGCAACTCGCAATCGCTTACTGGACGTCCGTCGTCACGTTACCCAACGCCACTTCCTGGACCCAACCGAACTGCACGCCCACCATCGCCGCCAGCGAGATACCCAACAGCATGAGGTACTGGAACCACTTGTAGCCCGCCTTCATCGACGAGCGCGGCAACTGGTAGTCAGAGAACGGGTTGAACATGCAATGAGTTTCTTCACGGCGGGGTTGCTTCCCACATATCCGAGCCCCGTGGCCGATCATCTTCTAGTGTACTTCAAGTAGCGGTAGTGTTCAAAGATCATGACGGTGCAAGATGGGCATCTATCTTCAGTAACCCAACCTGCACAGCGCTCCTCGCTCACGACTTCTCATCGCAACACTGTCACGTTTAGCCGCCACAGATCGTGCCAAGTGAACGTATTCGGATACACCAGTCGTGCAGTGTCCTTCACTGTATTGCCATCCACTTCGTACGCGTACACATTCGTGAAGCGGGAGCTAAGCGCTTTAATTGTGGCAATCGACAACAAGTCTCTGATTGCCACTAGCATCTTCCCGTTCACGATGACGTACCCGGAGCAGTACACACCATCGGCTGATGCAAACTTCATTCCCTTGAAGTACACGTAGTTGTTGTAGTCGGTGATGATGCCGTAGCGATTGTGGAGTTCGGCGCCTGTCGAGGTCTCGAAGTTGGTGAGCTGACTCTTTGCAGTGAGCTGGGCCTTTTCGCTTGACGAGCTAAGGCTCGACCGATGGCGAATACCGTCTGGGAAATAGCGGCGATAAATCTTGCGAAGAATGGCATAGCTAATGATGATTGCAAGCAGAGTGATCTTCGGGAAGAAGGAGGCAGCAAGAAATGTGCCGTCCTTTGCCGGAATCTTAAAAGTCGACCAAAAGCTGAGTGGGGACATGGCATCAACTGCTGGCGCCACCTCCGCGTCACCCAGACGAAAGACGCTATCGGAGTACGATTCGACTTCTTTCAACACGGCAGAACAAGCGAGACCATGGCTAGAAGCGCTGGTTTGTATTTGCTGTGGTCGCGCACCTCATAATCTTGAACACTGAGCGACACTGTCACCATGAATAAGTCGGTGGGATCGGCGAGGGAGCGTACCAGATTGAAAACGCGCACTATCGAGGCATCTCCCGTCTCGATCGGTGTGAAACTACAGTCAATAATTACGAGCACGAGCTCGAAATCGTCTAGTTCAGTGATGCTGTGCCTGGTATCGTTTACCATCTCCAAAAAGCCCCGACATAAGAACTCGTAATTGTAGATAGCCGAGTTGAAACCTGGCATACCGGAGCAGTTGTTTGTCGACGTTTGCGTCTCGGATTCGAGGAACAAGGCGTAGTCTCGAGGTGCGGTCTCCCCTTCCAGCACATCGTGAACCAATGGACTGTCTCGGATGAGGCCGTCGCCAACGTAGCCACCGATAAGGGATGCGCTGAACACTTGAAAGGACTGTGGCGGATTGTGAGTGGCGCGCATGACCTGTGCTGTGCGCCAGGTGGCCATCATGGAGATGTACACGTACTGAATGGCAGCAGCGATCCCCACGAGACGACGCATGATGTTGAATAGCTGTGCTTTCTTCGGCCGCTTTTTGGCCCTGGTACCAACCATGTATATACTCTCCCGACTGAAGATCGACGAGCGTATCGAACGAGCCGACCGGTTTGACATCCATGACCGTCGTGAGCGTTTGGAAGGCTCACCAAACTCCAGCTTGGAGCGCACAGATGGAATCGAGGTTCTCATGACTGGTTCGCTCTTGCCGCGCAACCCAAGATGGCTGACAGATCGATTGTAAAGAGGATGCAGCACGTTCTGGGCGACACCTGAAGACGAGCAAGAACAGGTTAAAGCAATAAAGTAGGATAAACGAGCTGCAGGAATAGGAATAGGGTCCAGGTTGAGTCCCTAAAAACTGGTCTTATCGGGCGTTCCCAAATGAACAGGTCCCTTAAAGCTGCGCGTGGTCTTGTCATGCGAAAGCAGAAGGAAGCAAACAGGTATATCAAGATTAAATCCATTGTGCTAGCTACCAGCTCTCAGAGTAACACTGTGAGATTCAAGCACCACAGATCGCCCCACGTGAACGTCTCGGGAAACACCAGCCGAGCCGTATCCTTCACCGTGTTGCCCTCCACCTCGTACGCGTGCACATTCGTGAACCGAGCGTGAACCAGTTTCATCATTACGATCGCCAGCAGATCCTTTGACTTGACCAAGTGTTTGCTGTTCACGATCACGTAGCCCGAGCAGTAGACGCCGTCTGCTGATGCGAATTTCATTCCCTTGAAGAAGACGTAGTTTTTGTAGTCAGAGATGATGCCGAAGCGCGTCTGAAGCTCGGCGCCGGTCGAGATCTCGAAGTTGGTGAGGTTGCCTTTAACAGATAGAGAAATCTCACTTGCGGATTGACTCGTCGTTAGACTCGATCGTTGATGCGTCTGGTCTGGGTGGTAATGCCAATACACTTTGCGTAGGATTGCATAGCCAGCAACAGCTGCGATCAATATGATTCGGGGGAAGAACGTGGCAGCGAGGAACGTGCCATCCTTTGCGGGTATCTGGAAGGCCGACCAAAAGTCCAGCGGCGACATGGCTTGAACGACTGGCGCCACCGCAACATCTCCAAGTTGAAAAATACTGCTAGAGTACGAAATAACCTCGTTTAGCACTGCCGATGAAGATCGCAAGATTGCCAATCGATAATTGTGGATAAGCTCGAACAAGAAGATAACCACCGCTGGATCAATGCGCTCTCGTATCAAAGAGCTGATCAGGCTGACAACGCCGAAGTACACGACTAGAACATCGGCGTGCACCAGCTCCACGTGAACATGGACGACATCGCTATCCGAAAGGCTCGCCGCATTCGACATTGCTAGCTCGAAGAGAGTCCAGAACGAGTTCACATACCACGAAATCGCTACCAGAATGCCTCGGGTTACGAGAGTCGTGGTCGATACGGATGCAAATGGGTCACCGATCCACACTTTGCCAGCCCGGGCGTTCTGGTAACTCACGAGAAACAGCACGAGCATCGAGAAGATTGTCTGTATCCCAAATATGAAATGGAGGCCGTGCACCCACGCCCACGAGTCCGTGAGAACAGGCCGGCCCAGCCACTCCCAATTCGTGATTGCCGTCTTTGCGTCTTTCTCGTCCAGGAGCGTGTACATGAAGCAAATGTTGGACTGATCTTCCCCATTGAAGAAACCACGTTTCCGAGTAGTGACCAGATTCTTGACGGGTTGCGTTAACGGAGTTTTGGGAACACTACGCAGCTCCAGGTAGCTGTCGTCTGTAATTCCAACAAAGTTGTAGATCTCGAACTCCAACGAGCGCTGGTAGGGATATGTTGGTGCTACCATATAGAACTCCTCGACACTGCCGCCACTCATGTCTTGTATGATGGTTAGCATACCAAACAAAGCTGGGCCAAACTTGCTGTGGGCGCGTATCTCATAGTCTTGCACCGACAGCGACACCATGACCAAATACAAATCGCTGGGGTCCTCGAACGATCTCACCAAATTGAAGACGCGTACTGTGGAAGGGTCCCCCGAGACTAGCGGCGTGAAGCTGCAGTCCACTATAACGACAACGAGCTCGAACTCCGCCAGGCTGCTGTTGTATGTGGTGTCAGCCACCATTTCCAAATACCCGCCTGCCATGAAGGCGTTGTTGTAGATCGCCGAGGGAAATAGTGGCACAGCGGAGCAATTCTCGGTAGATGTTTTGGTCTCAGACTCGAGAAACAGGGCGTTGTCTCGAGGCGTGGTGTCTCCGCCCAACACGTTTAGAACGAGCGGGCTATCGCGAACAAGGCCGTCGCCCATGTAACCAGCGATGAGTGAGGACGTGGAAATTCCAAAAACCTCCGTCGGGTTCTCCATAGCCCGCAGAACCTCCATGGTCCGCCATGTGGCCATCATCGAGATGTAGATGTACTGGAATGCTGCCACAATGACGGCGAGTCGACGTACGAGGTTGAAGATCTGCCATTTCTTCAGTTTGTGGGGGTTGCCTTGCTTCGCCTGCGCCTTGAGCGGTGTCTTGAGCGGTGTCTTGGGCGGCTGTTTGTCATGAACCACGTATTTGTTTTCACGGCTGAACGAGAGAATTGAGCGTCGTTTCTCCCCTTTCGGCTTCACGTGCATCTTGACCATCGAAGCCCCCGACATGGTTGCCATGCTGCCAGCTGCGTGCAGCTTTCGCGTTCTGTGAGTTCAAAATGACAGGACTCGCTCCAGCACACTGGGGCTAATCTTGAGCTCAGTTGAAATAGTTCATGAACGAGAACGAGAACGAGACGCAATCTATTGTTGCTGTGCAAATCTCTGCAACAGCGCTAAATAAAGGGTGGAGCAGAACCGCGATGCTCGTGGGGACAATCTGGTTGTGAATGAAGACGCAAGTGATCCGATTTCCCGCGACTTGAAGTTGCTACCGGTAGTTCTGTGCCAGAACTTAAAGCCACTTGCGGAGACTTGAGTGGAAGACTGCTGGCAAAGTTTGGATCCGTGACCGATTCCAAGGTAAGCAAGGTAAGCAGACATTCTTGGAGGTGTAACGCCTTGACTTACCTTATAAACTGAAGATGATTGCTGTCTTGCCCTCAATATTTTGACTCGTTCTTGGGTTTCTATCCAACTTGAGCCACACTGCCAATACTATCTGTAAACCAAAGTGGGAAACCACCTCAGCCACTTTATGCTTCATTGGTTGTGGTCGATTCATGAATGATGGTACATTATTGTGGATACAACAGGAAGATTGCAATCCAGCTTCTCACTTTCAGTTTTACCGGGGACGTCAAACTTTGCGAGAATGGTGGGGACACCGCACATCTCTCTGGTCCTATCGGTCATCTTTGCTGCTCACGTGATGGCGCTTTCTCGTCAACGGGATTTGGTTATGGCGATCCACGAAAAACATTCCCAGGTATGGACACCGCTGGTCGAGGAGATGCCCGAGATGGATGGCGCTTCCGATCCTTTGCCCGCTGGATGCCACCGCGTCGTTCTCCACTCGAGTCAGAGCATGGAATACGGTGAAATCACGCTAGGAACCCCTCCACAGACCTTCAATATGGCGTTTGATACCTTCACCAGCGACTTGTGGATCCCTGCTCAAGCTCCGGGTTCTCACCATCTGTACCATCACAACGCGTCGTCGACGTATCAAGCGAACGGCTCGTATTTCAACTCGCCGTACGTGGCGGGAATCCTGTCGGGTGATGTTCTACGAGTCAGCGACCTGGAAGTTCCGGGCCAGTTTTTCGGCGAGGCGACCGATACCAGTCGACTAGGACCGGGATACCCGACTGTCGTTTACGACGGGATGTTTGGGCTTGGATTCGATGCGGCAAGTCAAGCGCTAGTAGAGACCCCGCTGCATCATATGATGCGCCTCGGTCTTTTGAATCGCCGAATCTTCTCCATTTACGTCGGCAGAAACGGCAGTCCAGGGGAGCTGATGCTGGGAGGTTCCGACTCGAAGCGCTTCAAGGGAGAGCTGACGTATATCAAGACGGCATCTGCGGACGCGTGGAGTGTGTGGCTTGATGCTGTTCATGTGGGGGAGCTAAACATTTCGGATGGCTCAGCAGTGGCCTTTTCAACGATGAGCTCCTTCACCTTTGGCCCCGCAAGCAGCATTTCTCAAATCGCTGAAAAGCTCGGAGGAAAAGAGGAAGCTCCAGGAGCAGCAATTTACTCGATCGATTGCGCAGCCAATCCGCCGGATGTTACGTTTGTGCTGGCCGGCCATCCTTTCTCGATTTCAAAAGAGGAGTACATTCTGCGCGTCGGAGAGGGGTGCATGCTGGCCTTTTTAGGAGGGTTGCCGTCGTGGGCATTGGGCACGTCGTTCATCCGCAAGTTTTACACCGTTTTTGATGCAGATAGTAAAGTGCCTCGCGTGGGGTTTGCGTTGGCTGCATAAAGACATCTCGTTAGCCTCTGGATGGTTTGCATTCTCTTATCAGAAGCTGGTGATAAGTGTTCCATGTTACAGTAGCACGGTGACATTCAGACGCCACAGATCGGACCACGCAAAAGTCTCCGGATACACCAGCCGTGCCGTGTCCTTCACTGTGTTGCCATCCACTTCGTACACGTAGACGTTCGTGAAGCGAGCACCAGTCGCCTTGATGAGGCCAATCGAGACAAGATCTTTGATGCTTACCAGCATTTTCCCGTTCACGATCACATACCCGGAGCAGTACACGCCATCGGCTGATGCAAACTTCATTCCCTTGAAGTACACGTAGTTGTTGTAGTCGGAGATGAGGCCGAACCGCGTCTGCAGCTCTGCGCCAGTCGAGAGCTCGAAATTGGTGAGGTCACCTTTCAGCGTAAGAGCAGTCCTCTCGTTGATCGATGACCGATCCCCGCTAGCCATAGTCGAGCGGGTTCGTGTCTGTTCCGGGTAGAAGTGCCGATAAAGCTTCCGCAAAATGGCAAACCCCACGATAATCGACAGCAAAATGGCGTTGGGGAAGAAGGTCGCGAAAAGAAAGGTGCTGCTCTTCTCGGCAGGGATCTGGAAAGCCGTCCATAGGCGCAAAGGCGACATCGCCGCAACAGCAGCTGAAATCTTGGGCACGCCCAAGTAAAACACTTTGTCGGAGTACGTCACAACCTCCTTTCGAATGACGGAAGACACCGTGAGGAGGCTCAGCCGGTGTGGATAGATAACTTCAAACAGGAAGATAGCGACTGACGGATCAATCCGCTCCCGCAGCAAGGAACTAAGCAGGCTCACCAACCCCAGGTACACAACCATAACGTCGGCGTGTACCAGCTCCTCGTGAACGCGAACGATCTGGGTTTTCGAGATTTTCCCGCCCAGCATGAGGCAAAACTCGAAGAGCATCCAGAACGAGTTCAAGTACCACGAAAGCACCACCAAAGCGCCGCGTGTGACGAGGACAGCAGTGGATACCGACGCAAAGGGATCGCCGATCCATACCTTCCCGTTGCGAATGTTTTGGTACGTTACAAGGCACAGCACGACAAAGGAGAAAATCGTCTGCATCCCGAAAAACAAGTGAAGTCCATGCACCCAGGCCCACGAGTCCGAAATGACGGCTTCGCCAAGCCACTCCCAGCTGGTTAACGCGCTCGTTGCATTCGAATCCAGCAGCGTGTACATGTAGCGAATGTTGGACTGCTCTTCGCCGTCGAAGAAGCCGCGCTTTCGCGACGTTATCAGGTGGTTCACAGGCTGCGTGAGCGGGTCTTGCGGGATGCTGCGCAGCTCCAGGTAGCTATCTTCGGTTATTCGCACAAACTCGTACACCTCGAAGTTAAGGGACTTTGTGTACGGAACTGCCAGCGCCATGAGGTAGAATTGACCCACATTGCCCACACTGAGGTCATGCACGAGAGTAACCATCGCCAAGACGGCTGGGCCCTGCTTGCTGTGCTTGCGAATCTCGTAGTCTTGCACGTTCAGCGACATCGTAACTAGGAGCACATCTGCTGGATCCACGCGAGAGCGCACCAAGTTGAAAAAGCGCACCATCGCATTATCTCCCGACTTGAGGTTCGTGAAGCTGCAGTCCACCACCACCACCACCAGCTCCGAGTCTTCAAACGCAGTGATGTTGTACTTGGTATCCTCCACCATCTCGAGGTACGCGCGACTCAGGTAGTCGTAGTTGTAAATGGCCGGGTTGAACTTTTTGACGCCGTCGCAACGCTCGGTTGATGTGTTTGTCTTGGATTGAAGAAACAGCGCGTGGTCGCGAGGCGTCGTGTCGCCGTCCAGCACATCCTGCACCAGTGGACTGTCGCGGACGAGGCCATCGCCCACATATCCAGAGATGAGCGTCGCCGTGAAGATTCGGAACGACTCCGGTGGATTGTGCTTCGCCTCTAAGGCATCAATCGTGCGCCAAGTGGCCACCAGGGAGATGTAGATATACTGCACCGCGGCAGCGATCACGATGAGCCGACGCACGAGGTTGATAACGTGCCATATCATGAGCTTCTTCTTAGCTCTTGGGCCAACCAAGTATTGGCTCTCGCGCTTCACTACTTTCATCTGGAGTGCTGGCGTGGACGGACCAGAGGATCTCGAGTTTCTCGACCGTTTGGAGTCACCGCCTAAAGGCTTCACCTCCACCTTGGAAATCGACGATGCTCCCGGCATTTGGCTCTTATTCAGAATGAAACTTGTCAGCTTGGTACGGCGTAGAGACAGCAATGGCGGTGTTGTGCTCGGGGTCACGGTTCACTTCTGTCCAGCAACGTAAACCGGACGCGTGCTTGCTGCTGTTGCCGCCGATGAAAGAAGAAATAGCCTCTATCGCCTCATCGGAGTGCGTGAAACCGATGCCAAGCCTGCCCTGCCTCGATCTGCTTTGAGCATGTGCACGACAATCCGCCGACACAGTGCGCGATCGCGTTTTCTCACCCTGCAGAAAACTTGTCCGCCGGCTCAATGCAGCATCGCTCGTCTCCACCGCTTGAGTCGCTGCGCTTTAGTCTGCCTCGCTTTCATTTTTATCATCGCAAAACGGTCCGGAAATCTTCACCCCAAGCTGACCGCTTCCAGCAGCACCCGGACCGTGTGGCATTCTCGGTGCTGCGCCGACTTCCACACGGCCCGAGCAGTTCTGGCCTCTGAAGGCGATCTACACAATCCGCTCAATGCGGCAAGGCAAAACACGCCTCAACCCGCCCGTGCTCGCTGCCATTTTCGGAGCAGCTCTTGCGCCTGTCAGCACTCCAGACCGCAGCACCGCTGATGACGGACAACCCGTCCTGGCATCAACCATAGCGTCATCTCGCGATGCGCGACGGTCTCCTTTTGCTCCACCCCGGAGCAACGAGGAGCTGTACTGCTGCTTTTGAACCTACTCGTCTTCCACTCGTCCTCGACGAGGATAATTCACACCCACACGACCTTGGGCTCACTCAGCCCACAAGCAGGAAACCTTTGTGGGTGCGATTAACTGCGACGGTGGGACGTCGCACTTAGTCGGACCGTGAGATAGTGCAGCCTTACCGCAAAGCACCGGTCAAGCGATGTGTCGACGTCGGCTGTCGAGTCGAAGGCAGCGGCGGCGGCAAGCTCGGCTGCTCGGCTTGCAAGGAGCGAGCATGTAGAGTGCTGCCACACGTGGCGCCAAGGGCAAAATGCCGAAGGAGCAACTTGCACCGGCGGCAATAGGTGATGATTGCGGCAAAGCGTCCATCACCTCAGCCGAAATAGCATGCTGGGACGAGGTTGCTTAGCACATCGCCACCAACTTCCAGCTTCGCCGACACGAATGACAGTTCATTCGCATGACCCACGAGTATGGCACCTCAGCAGAGTCTGCTGCTGCTGTTGGGCAGCCCCACCTGTCGCCCGAACAGCTTTACAAATTACGAACCAGACCCAACGTTCCTCTCGAAGGGAATATCTTCTGATATTCCTCAATATCATGCTTTATCCAAGTATATCAAGTCCTCAAGTCATTCAGTACTTTACACTGAACCAACTCGTCACAACCGATAACAGCTTTCTCCACAGGGTCTTAAGTTATACAGGGCGCACGTTCTTTGCGCCAAAATAGCAGACATCTGCCCGGTCCCAGTCCAACAAGCCACAACTGGGAGCACAACCTAACGGCGACAGTCGCTCACTCTCCATCAAGAACTGCGAGGCTCATGGCGCCGCCGCCCGCGGACCAAGAGAACGGCACGCCGACGGCTCCTTACGCGCTGCTGCAGCCGGCCAAAAGCTCGCCGTTCCTGGACGAGATCGAGCCCGACAGCATC
Organism: Phytophthora chlamydospora; assembly: GCA_012295415.1. NCBI lineage: Eukaryota > Oomycota > Peronosporomycetes > Peronosporales > Peronosporaceae > Phytophthora > Phytophthora chlamydospora. The sequence continues at coordinate 7,503 of JAABLK010000520.1, read as the reverse complement.
TTAGGTAGCGACGTGGTGGACGTCCACGTGGACGAGAGCGACATTCAGCACGAGGAGGACGCCATGGCTGCAGTCCGGGGGAAGGAGGCACAGGAAGAGGACGATGAGTACCGCTACGTGCACCTCAATGCTCCGGAGAACGCGGAGATGGGCTACTGCTCCAACCTGGTGATCACCAGCCGCTTCACGGTCTACAACTTCCTGCCCAAACTGCTCTTCTACGAGTTCAGCAAGCTGGCCAACGCCTATTTCCTCGTCATCTCCATCATGCAGACCATCAAGCCCATCTCCAACACGGGCGGCTTTCCAGCCTCGTTACCGGCGCTGTCCATCATCGTGCTCATCGACATGTTCTTCGCCTGTCTGGAGGACTACAAGCGCCACAAGGCCGACCACATCGCCAACAACCTGCCCTGCCTCCGGTTCCAGCGTGACACCAAGAGATTTGAACCAGCCAAGTGGCACATGCTGCAGGTGGGAGACGTGGTCAAAGTGGCCAACCGAGACCCCGTGCCGGCGGACCTGGTGATTCTCGGAGCCTGTGAGCCCGAGCCGACCAACCCCGCTGGAATCTGCTACGTCGAGACCAAGTCGCTGGACGGAGAGACCAACTTGAAGCTGAGACAGGGACTTGAGGCCACGTACACCAGGCTGCTGAGCGACGCAGCCGTGGCCGACATCAAGGGAACGGTAGTGTGTGAGATGCCCAACAACGCCATCCACCGCTTCAGCGGCTCCATGACGCTGGAAGACGGCAAGAAGGAGGTGATCACGACGAACGCCATTGTGCTGCGCGGCTCCACGCTGCGCAACACCGAATACATTTACGGTCTCGTGGTGAACACAGGCCCGGACACGAAGATCATGATGGCGTCGTCGTCCGAGCCCATGAAGTGGAGCAACATGGAGCGGCGTCTGAACAAGCAGATCCTGTACATCTGTGTGCTCATGGTGGCGCTGTGTCTGGCTGGCGCGATTCTATCGACGGTCTGGAATGCACAGAACTTGGACAAGAACCGGGGCAAGGCGGCGTGGTATCTGTACGACGGCAACTCGACGGCAGTCAAGTCGCCCGTAGGCAACTTCTTTATCATGGTGCTGTACTACTTCCTGCTGCTCAACTCGTTCATCCCCGTGTCGCTGTACGTGAGTATGACGTCCGTCAAGTTCATGCAGTCGTACTTTATGAACAACGACCTGGAAATGTACCACGAAGAGACGGACACGCCGTGCCAAGTGCGCACCATGTCGCTGAACGAAGAGCTCGGGCAGATCGACTACATTTTCTCGGACAAGACGGGCACGCTGACGTGTAACATCATGGAGTTCCGCAAGTGCTCCATCAACGGCGTGGCGTACGGCCATGGCGAGACGGAAGTGGGGATTGCTGCCAGGAAGCGACAGCAAGAAGAAGCTCCGTCGTCCTCTTCGTTCTTTGCGGTGACTCCGGGTGGCGGATGCGCAGTTCCCATGAGGAAAGACCGCATTGACACGGCGCCAGACTCCGCCAACCCGCCGACGGATCGAGTGGTCAAGGCGCCGTTTGTAAACTACCAGGACGACTCAATGTTCGACGCGCTCGCCCAGAAAAACAGCGTGCAGGCGAAAGCGATTGGGACCTTTTTCGAGCACTTGGCCGTGTGCCACACTGTCATGCCCGAGAAGGCCCCGGACAACAGTCTGCGTCTGAGCGCGTCGTCTCCGGACGAGCAAGCGTTGGTTGCGGCGGCTGCGTGCTTTGGCTACAAGTTCGTGGCGCGTGGCCCCGGCAAGGCGATGGTGGAGTACTTTTCGTGCGTGGATCACCCCGACGATATGACTTGCAACCAGCCTGTTGCGGATCACTCTGTCGGGGCGTACGAGATTTTGGAGGTGCTTGAGTTTAACAGCACGCGCAAGCGGATGTCGGTCATCCTCAAGGGCCCTCGGGGTGACTTGAAGCTGTTCTGCAAGGGCGCAGACACCGTCATGTACGAGCGTCTGCGCCCGACCAACGACCCGGCAGTGAAGCAGACGCGCAACTTGACGCTGCAGCACATGGAGCAGTTCGCCTCGGAAGGACTGCGGACGCTCGTGATCGGCACGACGGAGATTGATCCCGCGTTCTTCGAGTCGTGGGTCATTCGCTACCGCACGGCTATCAACGACATGCGCCAGATCGACCTGCGTCGCAATGGCGAGGACAACGACATCGACCGGCTAATGGAGGAGATCGAGGTGAATCTGGACATCTTGGGCGCAACGGCGATCGAGGACCGACTGCAGGCTGAGGTGCCGGACACGATCTACAAGCTCCGACAGGCGTCCATCAAGATCTGGATGCTCACGGGCGACAAGGAGGAGACGGCGATCAACATCGGCTTTGCTTGCCGCTTGCTCGCGTCCGACATCGAACGGATTGTCATCTCGGCAGACACACACCCTGACTTGGACGCGATCGTGGATGAATTGGAGGCGTACAGTCGAGAGGACGAGAATGAGGACACCTCTGCGTCGACGCCCGCTGGAGCACCAGCTGGCTCCTCGGTTCCGTCCGAGGCGCGAAGCTCCGTGTCGCTTAGGAATCAACGCAAGCGGCTGACCCGAATCGAAAGCATGGCGGAGATGCCACAGCAGGACTTGGCGCTGGTGATTGACGGTGAGACGCTGGAGCTCGCGCTGGAGGAATGCCCAGAGCTGCTGCTCAAGGTCGCGGAGAAGTGCGTGGCGGTGATCGCCTGCCGTGTCTCTCCTGCCCAGAAAGCGCAGTTGGTGCGTCTGGTGCGTGATAACAACCCGGAGATTCGGACGCTGGCGATCGGAGATGGTGCGAATGACGTGTCGATGATTCAAGCGGCCCACGTTGGCGTGGGGATCTCTGGCCAGGAAGGCATGCAGGCTGCGAACTCGTCGGACTACGCCATCGCGCAGTTCCGCTTCTTGTCGCGGCTGCTTCTTGTCCATGGCCGCTGGAACTACGTGCGCATGGGCAAGCTGATCCTGTACATCTTCTACAAGAACGTGATTCTGAACCTCACGCAGTTTTGGTACATGATTTACACCGGATATTCTGGGCAGAAGTTCTTCCTGGAATGGGGTCTCCAGGGCTACAACCTGCTCTTCACAGCGTTGCCTATCGTTCTCGTGAGCACCTTTGAGCAGGATGTGCCTGCGTGTCTGGCCCACAACTACCCGCTGCTCTACCGCATCGGACAGGAGAACACGAGGTTCAACACCAAGGTGGTGTGGGCGTGGATCACGTCGTGCGTGTGGGAATCGCTCATCATTTGCTTCGGCGTGGTCTTCGGCATGCGCTACTTGGTCACGAACTCGGAAACGCCGACCATGTGGGTCTACGGCTGCACGTCCTTCACGATCGTGCTCATTGTGGTGACGCTCAAGCTCTGTCTGCACCAGCAGATGTGGTGGCCCATCCACATCGCCATTTACTTCGTGTCGTTCATGCTCTGGATCGGAACGGCGGCGTTTATCTCGCACGGCAAGTCGGTCAGCTCGTCCTACTGGAACGGCGTCTTCTCCAACACGTTCCGCATCGACGCGTTTTGGCTGGTGGTGCCGCTTCTCGTCGTCTCAGCCTTGTCGCGCGACTTTTTGTGGAAGGGCTACACGCGGATGTTCCGGCCGTCGTACAAGCATTTGGCTCAGGAGGTGAACGCCTTTGGTCTGATCCACATGGCCGACCAGCTACTGACGTTCCCGCCGGCGGAGAGGATCCCGGAGGACGTGGCTGGCGGCGAGGCTGGCCGTGTCGCTGCTGGGTCCCTGCTGACATCGAGCATGCGCGATGCGAGCGTGACGAAGCCCGTTGCCCCCGCCGTGGTGATGGCGGCGCGGCCACTCATCGGCCGTCTTGGCAGCCGCCGCTCGACCACCAGAGGCAGCGCGTTCAGCTACGACGCAGAGAGTGTCATGGTCGAGTCGTTCATGTCGACGGACCGCTACGCCCGCGATGCCAAGAGGACCAAGTCGATCTTCGACCGCCATGCCAGTCGCGGCTCGCTGGCCTTCCACCGCCTGCCGTCCGACTCGGACGCCGACCACGAGGGCTTTACCGAGTCCACACGCTCTGGCCGCGCCGCTACAACAGCCGAGGAGGCCCCATCACGGCTCTCGGCAGGCAACGTCTTCCGCGGGGCGCGTCACGGGCAGGGCCGAAGACGCTTCTTCTCGGTGTCGGCCCTGTCGCGTGGCAACTCGGGTGCGGCCAACACGGCGTCGGCACGCGCGCGCGAGAACGCCACCATCAACGCAGGCGAAAACGGTCGACCGCCAATGACCAGTGTGCGCGAGAACGCGACGATCCACGAGGGCGACTTTGAGGGACAGCGCAGCTTCCACCGCCCGTCAGCGTCCAGGCGTCTGAGGACTCGCGGCTTCGAAAACCGCACCGTGTCCGTGGACGACATGCGCGAGCTGGCACATGGCGATAGCGCCACCACGCCGCGCTCTCCGCTGGTGCGGCGCTACACGGGAAGAAACACGCTGTCGAGTTCGTAAGTGCAGGAAGGAGAAGGAGGGAAAACAAAGTACGGCGCAGGCACGCGAGGAGGAGAGGAAGGACGTGTATTCATTAGAACTGCAGCAGTAAGCAGCGACAAAATCCAAACTACTTGAACAGCCCACGACGTTAGAGCTGAGGTCTCCTCGCTGCACGCTCGAATGCCCTTGTCACAGCCCCTTTGAGCGGCGCTGATCAGTGCAGCCTTGTTCAGTGCACTTTTACCGCGCTCTCCTCTTCTCCTCGTGTCGTTCACCAAAATCTCCCCTGAAATTGCAGCCTTCGCGCGCACACCTTGCACCGCCAGTGGCGGTCCGCCACCATGCTTGGCGCATCGTCCTCTTTTGCGAGCCTGAGTGGAGTAGCCATCTTTTGAGCACGTCTTCTCGCGCAGGTGGCCGGCGTTTACATTGCGCGTGAGGTTCTCCATTAGCCATGAACGGAGAAGCACAAGCATGAGCACAAATCAAGTCAAATGCATGCATTGCGGAGACGTTAATAGTTCATATTTTTCTTGCTGTGCTATCAGGCGTGGCAAGCTACTTTTGTATCTGGAATCGCTCCATCTTGTCGATGAGTCGGAGCTCTTGGAAGGCTCCGACGATGAACTCGCGGTAGCAGAGCGGGTGCGTGCGCTGGTAGAGCTGGCCGACCCACGTGGAGGCCTCGTCGGACTGCTTGGTGAGCGTCTGGCCGCTGTTCTCCGTCAGGTACAGCGCCTCGCTCGAATACTTGAGCGCCAGGCAGCCGTGCTCCCACGCGCGGTTGTTCTCCAGCTGGCGGCGACTCAGCATCTCGAGCACCTTGTAGAAGTCCTGCGCGTCCGCCTGCTCGGCCTTGGCCACGTCGATGGACACGGACTTGCCGCCGATCTTGAACTTGATCTCGCAGTCGCGGTCTACGAGCCCTGCCGTCTCAAACTCGACGGATTTTATGGTCTCATGGCGGTAGTCGAAGCGCTCCGTGAGCTTGCGCGTGGTGGTCGAGTTGCTGCCCGCGATCTTGAGCAGCGCGTGGTTCGTGAACGTAAACTCCTCCTTCGTGGACTGCAAGGAGAACATGATGCCCTCGCCCGGTAGCAGGTACTGCGACGCCAGACACTGCGAGAAGTCCTTGATCACGTGGCACACGTCGCCCGCGCCCGACAAGTCTCCGGCGAGTCCTTTCAACATGGGCGTCGGTGATTCTTCTTCTTCTTGGACTGGTGTGTGAAGCGTGGCTAAATGAGGAGTGAGACCCTGCGTTGTGTACGTCGCAGCCGCAAAAGACGATCGACTAATCTGCAACATGCCATCTTCCAGCTGGTGATACGAAATCCAGCACCGAAGTTGGCCCCATGTGCACTTCCAAGCGGATGTATCCATGTATCGAAGCGGTCTCTGTTCCTGGTCACCTTGTCCGCCGTAGCGGCGCTGACAAAGAGGAGGCCGATGTCCCTAGCTTGCTCATCAGGTTGCAGTCTCAAGTGGATACATGTACACCCTTCTCCCGGCAGTGGATTTTCAGCCTCGTCCCCGGGACTTCCCGGGCCGGAAGTCCCAAGGCTAGGTGTCCTCGGCGAGAGACGCAAGATCCTGTCATTCCCCTTTTAGCGCCTGTTCACGAAGAGGCCAACCACCACCATGTTCAAGGGGCTGACGAAGGACCTCACGGGCACGGCGGACATCTGCAACACCGTCAAGGGCAAGGACCTGGCCAAGCTGCAGGCCGTGTCGTACCTGCTGCCGGGCGAGGACATTCTGTTCGCGTTCGAGTCGGCCAAGGAGGAGTTCGCCTTCACGAACGAGGCGCTGATCATGACGCTGGGCGAGAACGCCACCACCACACGCAAACTCGTGCAGCGCGCCACGTACCGCGACTGCCCCATTTCCGACGTCAAGTTTGAGACCACCGGCCGCGTGGATCGCGACTGCGAGATCAAGTTCCGCATCGGCGAGCACGGCGTGTCCATTGACATCGCCCGCAAAGAAGAGGAGTTTGTCAAGGGGTTCTATAAGACGCTGCTGCTGCTCGCAAGAGAGCAAAAGGCCCGCTTTCGTAACTGGGGGCAGGCCGAGAAGGGGATCGATGAAGCGGCCGACAGCCTTAAGATCATGGCGGGCCACGACCTCGTATCACAAGCCACGGGCGCCGCCGCTTGGCTCGAAAGCGCCTTCAATCAGCGCAACCCACGATGCTACCGCGAGGTTATCACCAGCGCTATGGCTCAGACAGTCGGGGACGGCAAGAAGTAAGTAAGCCAAGTGCACGTAGTTGCCCCGAGTGTTCGTGTTGCCGTTTGTCTTTTGTTGCGTAGTTGCTGCGAAGTTACTACAGTAAGAGTATCTATACTGTAATAATGTCGTATCAGTACGCAAAAAAACAATTGAAGTGGGTACACTTCAACTGAACCCATATCCAAGTTTCCCTGATATTTCCACCCCCATTTTTGATTCTGCACTGGACGCGCGCCATGGGAAACACGAACTCGGCGATCAAGGGACTGGCCTCGGACTTGGCGGGCACCACGGACATCTGCGACGTGGTGGCCGACCTGTCGGGTGCCTGGGCGGTGTCCTACCTGCTGCCGGGCGAGGAAATGCTCTTCGCGCTGCAGTCGGTGCGCCAGGAGTTCGCATTTACCGACCGCGCGCTCGTCAAAGTGAGTGCGGAAACGTCCACCACGACGCGAAAGCTGGTCGAGCGGTTTGAGTTCAAGAGCCACCATGTCGAACACGTTAAGTTCGAGTCCACGGGCGTCGTGGACCGCGACTGCGAGCTTCAGTTTAACGTTGGGGAAGAGAAGTTTAAGATCGACATCGAGACGCCGGCCCGCACGAGTCGGCGAGCGGCATGCTCTGCGCCGTCGAGCGCAGCAGCTGGGCGTGAAGGGGTTTTATTGCTGGGTGAAAAAAGGAAAATCGTCCTTCCCTGCAATATCCAGGTTCATCCTGGGTGGAGACTTTCTCATCTCCACGACTCTCGTGTTCTAGGATCGTCTGAACTGCTCCATGCGCCCGCGTCCT